>PVKS010029766.1:0-25043 GCA_004027875.1 Aplodontia rufa | reverse complement strand
TTGGGGTAAGAATGAGATAAAGAAGCTTAAATTAAGGAATTACCAGAGTAAATTGGAGAAAAGAGTTAGCAGTAGGGTTAAATAAGACTTAGAGACCTGAAGCAATAAGAACCAATCACCGTTACATACACACCGATAAGTATTTACATCCACCTCCACCAGAATTCCGAGTTGGTTGTAAGGCAAGAAAGGAGCAGAGGAAACGGAAGGGAAAGAAAGAAGAGAAAGAAAGAAAAAAAAACACAACAACAACAAAAGAGAAACCTGAAAACCCACAGTAATGTTAAAAATTTTGAAAATCTTATTTTTCAGGCAGAATCCCGTTAAACAAAAACAAAAACAAAAAACAAAAAAAACCCCACCTCCAATAAAAACACCACACTAGCGGTTACAGTTCCGAGAATTTCTGACCCTTAGATCCAGAGGTATGTATCATTTGGTGGTGTAATGAAACCTGGGATCAGGCTGGGAATTTTTCGGAGTTGAGCTTGTTTGGGGAGAAATGGATTGGTTGAGTCCGGTGGCCTGGATTTTCTTAGAGGATCTCCTCTGAAATTTTCTGTAGTAAAGGGGTATTTGACTCCCCCTGGGCAGAAGCCTGAGTTGGTTGTTTCCAGCCAATCTACACTCCAGATATTTCATGAGTCTGGGGCTCAGAAATTGTAGGTAGTCAAGTTGCTCCTTTTACAGAGGCTGTGGGACTCTGATTGATCCAAGTAGAGTGGCTAGCCTGAGTGTCGCTTCCTCAGGATCAATGGTGGCCCACTCTGCGTGTCTTGTGAGCCCCAGAGGGCTCAGGAGCTGTTTAGTGCTGTTGGCTAAGGACCTCAGGGAAAGGGCCAGGTCTTTCTAGAGTTTTTGTGATTGTCCCATACAAGCACTAGAAGGGGACCTGCTTGAGGTGCCCAGGACTACACAGCCTTGGCTATGTGAGGAGCTCAGAAGCTTAATTGAAGCCCAAGCTGCCCCATATATTCAAAGCTTCTTGTGGCTGGTTACACGCAGGGGCTAGGGGTGGAAGACTTGCCCCGCCCTCAGGGACACGTCACAATGGCGACGGGCCGCCGACTAGTTTGGTAGCAATCTCTCCCCAGCGCTTTCTGCAAGACTAGGAAAAGCAATGGGCAGTCAGTTCTCAGTGGTGCTTGGTCATGAAATTCAGACCCTTAATCCATTTCAGGTTGCAATCCTTTGCCTGGCACGGAGAGGCCAACAGCGTGTTTTGCTGGGCAGGTCGCCCTGCCCATCGGCAAGCGCGCCGCTGCTGGCACTGCTCGCAGGACCCGGTGTAACTTTGCTATTGAGCAGAAAAAATATCCGGACTTAAATCCGAGTTCATATATATGAAGAGCGGTCCAATTAGGGAGTTGGAGGCCAGATTAGGGGATCTGATTAGGGGTAGCTTGGTCCCGTATGAGGAAGTTCCACTCCCACCGGGTGTGGGGGAGGCCACGCGTTTGGCACCAGCTTCCTCATTTTTTTTTTTTTTTTTGGTTAATGCTCTTCACCTTTCTTTTGGGGTTTAAGAATTAGCAGGAGGCAATGTTTACCCATTCTGGGAAAATCGTCCTACCATGGGAATCCACGTGCCAACGTGCAGCTTGAGCTGACTCTCGGGAGCTTCACCAGTCAGTGTCGCTGGGATAACCGCCATCTTCCTTCCTCATATCCCTGTTTGTGATTTTTGAGGAATGTTTGATTGTTCTTTTATCTGGAGTTTATCTTTGAGGATTCTTTGTAATGCTGGTTTTCTGTTCATGAATGCTGCAAGTTTGATCTTATCATGAAATGTTCTAATTTCCCCATCAAATTTGAAGATGAGTTTTGCTGAGTATAGTATTCTTGGCTACATGTGTGGTCATTAAGAGATTGAAAGATCTTCCATGATCTTCTTGCTTCTAGAACCTGAGCTGA
This sequence comes from Aplodontia rufa, assembly GCA_004027875.1. Taxonomy (NCBI): domain Eukaryota; kingdom Metazoa; phylum Chordata; class Mammalia; order Rodentia; family Aplodontiidae; genus Aplodontia; species Aplodontia rufa. Next base: position 23,129 of record PVKS010029766.1, on the reverse strand, counting down.
AAAGTAGATGTGATCCTCAATGGTTTGTCTCTGAATGTGATTTGGCATTTTTCTCCTGCTGCTTTTAATATTCTTTCTTTGATATCCCTGTTATACATTTTGAACATGAGGTGTCTTGGTGAACTTTTCATTTGATTAGGTCAATTGGTCCTTTATGCTTCTTGGATGAGCATTTCAGATTCTATTTTGATATGGGAAATTTTTTTTTATCTATTTCATTGAGAATGTTCTTTATACCTTTCATTTGCATTTCAGTTTCTTCCTATATCCCAATTACTCTTATTTCTTCTTATTTCATCCCAGACATTCTGAAAATTCTGCTCATGTTCTGTGAGATTTGGGGTTTTTTTTTCTTTTTCTCTTTTGTCATCCATGCACTCAAGCTTACTCAGCCTATCTTCAATGTCGGAAGTTCCTTCTCCCAGAGCTGAGGTTCTGTTTTCTATAAAAGTTATTATTAAATTCTTCCATTGTTGTTCTGTTGTGATTGACCTAACATTTTTGCTGTTACTTCCTTTTTCAGTATGTCTATTTCTTTGATAATGGTTTTTCATCTCTTGGGTTTTCTCATTTAGTCCCTTCATTAATTCTTCTTTTAGTTCATTGTTCTTTTTAGTAATCAGATCATTGATAATTATTTCTAGGTTTTCATCTTGCTCCCTGTCTATGTGTTCCTTGGCTGGGGAGTTATGGGTTGAGGGGAACCTTTTCTACTTGGATTCCTCATTTAGATAATCTTCTTCTGAATCTTTGAATAGAATTTCCCTGTGCTGAAGGTGGGCAGATCTGGAGGTACTTCTTCGCAGGTCAAAGGGCTGGATCAGATACCCCTCTTGTAATGACCACTTTCTTCCAGAAAAGTGCTTCAGCCTGGGACCTCATTTGGCTGTACATTATGGATCTAGGCCCCAGAGCATTGATTTGAAATCTGTTCAGGGTTTATTGCAGCCTGCTGGTTTGTAAATGCACAGCAGCTGATGTGCTTTGATGAGTCCAAGTGCCTCATGTTTGGCCTGAATAGGGCCCCCTGTGCACAGCGACAGGACCTGGGATCTTTGGCAGTGGTTATAGGCCCAATGTATCTGGACCTGGTAGGACTGTGCTGCCCCTGGGCAGCTATGTGTAGGGTGGCTGGGCATTTTGGGACTGAGGGGTTACCTTGCTTGAAGGCTCTGGTCCTGAGGTCTAGTTCCATGGCACAGAGGCTGCAGAGTTCTGCTCTAGAGTTCATAGGTGGGTATGTCCTCTATGGCTTTAGGCCCTGGAGCTGAGGCCTCTGTCCAGGTGCAGAGTCTGCTGGGGTCGGCTTCTGTGGGGATCCTGGGCAGGTGTGTCCTGTGCAATTGCAGCCATCAGAGCTGAGGCCTTGGTGGCTGCTCAGAGGCCTGTTGGGTTTGGCTCCCACGGGGCTCCTTGGCAGGTGTCACTAACCAGATTTAATCCAGGTGAAACTACTGGAAGATATATTATAATCAAATAGTCAAAAGCCAGAGACAAGAAAGTGTCCTGAATGCAGGAAGAGAAGAGAAGCTGATGACATATAAGGCCTGCAATGCACGTAGCAGCAGGTTTCTCAGCAAAAACTTTTCAGGCCAGGACAGAATGGGATGATATTTTCAAAGTTCAGAAATAATAACCTGCCAAGAGTGTTGTACCTACTAAAATTATCTTTCAGAAATGAAGGCTAGAGGGGCTGAAGATGTGGCTCAATGGTAGAGCACTTGCCTGGCAGGCACAACATCCTGGATTCAATCCCAAGCACCATATATACAACTAAAAGAAAAACAAAACCCAGATAAAAAAATTAACTCACAGTCACTTTTAAAAAAAGAAGAGTGAATGAATTGAAGGCAAGATTAAGATTCTCAGACAAAAAACAAAAACAAAAACAAAAACTATAGGAATTCATTACCACAAGGCCTGCCTTACAAGAAATTCTAAAGGAAGTTATTCAAGCTGAACAAAAAGGATGCTAAAAAAACATCTCAAGATATGGAACCACTGGAAAAAGGAAGGATGCAGTCAAATCCAGAAGAGAGTGATGATATAATGGTGCAGCATAAGCTACTTAGATCTTTACTATGAAATGTATAAGACCAAACTACCAAAAATAGTAACTGTAATAATTTGTTAAGGAACATGCAATTTGAAATCATATAAATTAAATTCATAACATGGGAAGGGGAGTGGAGTTAAAGTGTAGAGAATTTTCTTTTAATGCAATTTAATTTGATTTCTGCTTCACATAACCTGTCATAAGTTTTTTTAAAGCCTCACAACCATACATGAAGATTTTCTTTAGTAGTACTTTGATTCCTTCTTATTTTAGTGTATTAATTTAATCCTTAGTTCATGTAACTTTAAACATTTAGAAAGAGGTTCAATCTAAATCAGTTAAACATAAGAGTGCAGATGTGTTTAAAATTACTAGAGCACATGTTTTTCTAAGTGGTCAATCAATAGAGTGTTGGTTTCTATAAATATTTAAAGTGTAAATATTTAAAGTGTTTATAAGATTTTTCTTCAGCAAAAAAAAATGGCTTATATTTGTCTGGTATCCTGGTTTCATGGATAACCTAAAGTTAACAATTAAAAATGAGTAAAATAGATTTAACATAAATGGGATTAATCTCCATAAATGTGTTTGTTAGAGGAGACATCTGATTAATTTGCAAAGTCAAAATATTAAAACATCAACTGCTAAGTTAATTCAGGTACTCTCAACTTCTTAAATTCTATAAGATAACATACATTTGGGTTTCAAATGTGCTTTTATAGATTGGTAACTAAAAAATATAATTTAAGATTGCTTTTTCTGGGTCTTCATTGAAAGCAAGGTTTTTAAGAGTTAAAATTGAGGGCTTGAGTGCTGGTTCAGTGGTTACAGTGCTTGCCTGGCAAGTGCAAAGACACAGGTTCAAACTCTAGCAGCACATACACAAGTGTCAGAGCAACAAAAGCCACATGAAAAAACTAAATAAAATTGATTCTCTCTCTCTGTCCTCTCTTTAAAAAAAAGTTAAAATTCTAACAAGTGTAATTCTATATGCAGAGTACAAAAGGTATCAGTTGAGTATCAATGAAAGTACTACAAGTAGCATATTTGAACTTATTAGGAGGAATAATTAGATACAAAAATTCAAACTCATGTATTAGACCCAGTAAAGGCATAGCAACACAAAATCTAGGGCAACAACAGATCTGGAGTGGAGGGGAAGGACTGAGTGGAGGGCAGGGGAATAAGAGGGAGGGAGAATACGGAGGGATCTAGGGAAACAATCAACAATGTAGCATTCTCTTTACCACCCTGAAAATCCAAATAATACTTATGCAATTCCAGAAAATTCACAATCTAAGCATTTATATCTCTGTAGGGGCAAATTATAGAAGAATCAAGAGACAGGTGTGTGGGCAATGTGGGGGTAATTCTGGTTTAAGAACAAATGCATAAAATGTTGTTACTTTATATGTATTTATGATTGTACAATAACTCAGCTCCTTAATAAAAAATAAACATGCTAAAGCAAAAAAAAAAGACAGAAATTTATGAGGATTGTTTCAAAATATCAGTTTAAGAAAGATCAGCAACTAAAAAAGTTATAGGTATGGAAATTAGAATGAAAAATATTTCTGGATAAAAAAAGTATACAGTGGGGCTGGAGTGGTGGCTCGGCAGTTACAGTGCTTGCCTGGCATGCATGAGTACCCAAGTTAAAACCCCAGCACCATGTATACAACGAAGTGTCCGAGGAATGAAAGACAGATGAAAAACTAAATAAAAATTGCTTCTCTCTTTCTCTCTCACTGTCCCCTCTTTAAAAAATTATTTTATACACACACACACGGTGTCTAAGTAAGTTAAAGAAGGTTTGTGGAGGGTAAATCTCAAAAGTCTGTGTAGGATTAAGTTAAATATAATTGACAATCAGTTAAGGTTATTTAAGGTTTCCCTTAAGTTCAAATATTAATGTACTGTTATGAACCAGAATATAATTCGATGTGTTGAAGTAACAAGGGTTTCATAAAATATTGATATGTTCTTATCAAGATAGTTCCTGGTGTTAGGTTTTGTTGCTTAGGAAAACTAAATCTTAAAGAAACTATAGTTTGTACCTATTTTAAACCTTTTAAACGATTACTTCATAACATTAAATGAGCAACTATTTTTAGGTTATTACAATATAGCTGACACCTTAATATATGTGACTAGAACTATAAGAATTAGATGTTTGGGGCTGGAGTGGTGCCTCAGTGGTCATGGTACCTGCCCCAGCATGTGCAAGTAAGTGGGTTTGAACCCCAGCACCATATATACAACTAAGTGTCAGAGCAACGAAAGCCACATGAAAAACTCAATAAAAATTGATTCTCTCTCTCTATCTCTCTCTCTCTCTCACACACACACACACTATCCCTCTCTTAAAAAAGAGCTATATTTTTATCTGAGCTTTATTTAAGTGTTATGTAAATTTATAAAATAAAATCTATGTAGGGTTACAGACAAGGCAACCAGTATGCTCTCTTTACACATTGTATTTGATATAAAAGGGCCACACTGCCATTTAAAAACATGGGTTATATCTGTTTAACTACACAAATGCTTCATTGTTATATACCAGATAATAAGTCTATCTCTGATCATCAACACTTTCCTAAACCTAGAAAATTTAAAGCTATTGCTAATCCTGTGCAGATCTGTATTTATTATTATTATACACTATGGGTTCTAAATTTTTCTTCAAAGGTTAAACTTAGTTAATATAAGGATATCTATGTAATCAATACTGGATTTTGTTGTGTATTAGATTTATTCATGTCTTCCAAATGTATAAATCTTTTTTTAAAAAAAGAGAGAGGATAGTGAGAGTGAGAGAGAGAATGAGAATCAATTTTTAATTCAGTTTTTCACATGACTTTTGTTGCTCTGACACTTAGCTGTTGCGTGGGTGCTGGGGTTTGAACCTGTGTACTTGCGCATGCCAGGCAAGCACTATAACACTGAGCCACATCCAGATCCCAAATGTATAATCTTCTAAGGTGTAAAACTTAGGAGAGCCTTTTACCAAGCTGGTGTTTCCACACTGAAGTTGTTTGTAACAATGATCTCTTTCAGGTTTATATGGAAATAACAAATTTAATTAGGGATTTATTTATGTCATTTAATATTTTTTAGTTGGATAAGAGTAACCTGACTCTTTACATTGAGATAAAAATTTAACTGTATTTTTGGAAAGTAATAAGAAAAGCCTAATTTGTTTAAAGATTAGCAGTGTAGAACATAAAAACATTTTGCGGCCATTTTCACAAAAAGAGCTCTCTTAGCTTTTGTTTGATTCATGTTTGAGATATAAGGATGTATGTTAACTAATACTTACATAGTATCTGGAAAACATCTTTCTGGAGAACCTCAGAGAGGCATTGAGAAAACACATTATCATGGACCCTGAGTCCACAGAGGGCCGCATAATTTCAAAGAACAAATTTACCAGTCAGACGGCCCCAGAAGTTTGGAGAAAGTTACAAAAATTGGCATATGGCCCTAGTCAGTCTTTAGATAACATCCTCCAGCTTGCAACCTTCATCTTTTATAACAAGGATTGGGAAGAGAGGAAAGAAAGGGAACGTAGAGACTGGGAAAAGCTGAGGCACTGGTTATGGCCCTGCAAGGAGTAAGCTTCCAGGATAATAAAGGAGAGAAATGGAATGGACCTCAAGCAACAAAAAGGACTTATTTGCATTGTTTAAAAAAAAAAGTGGGGGTGGTAATGGACATTACCTGTGGGATATTTCCGTACTTGTCTCTAACCCTGGATCTCCTGTAACACTGTGATGGTTTAAGGAGTGTCTGAAGGGCTTGTAACTAGAAACTTGACTCTGCCACTAAGCTGTAAATGGGACAGGATGACATTTTCTCATGCATTCCTGATAGTCCCAGAGTGTCCCACCCCTTATTAGGGAGAGATTTGCTTTCAAAGATTCAGGCTTCCAACATAGTAGCCCCTGGGACTACTACGCTTACCTCTCCTAAAAGTATGGACCACTAAAGGCAGAATTGGGCAAGCAAAAAGTGTAATTCTGTTAAAACATCCCTAAAGGATCCCTGTCTTTCCACACCAGAGGCAGTAACATGCCTATTTTAGGAGACCAAAAACCAAATGGGGAATGGCACCTACTCCAAGGCCTTAAGGTAATTAATGAAGGTGACATTCTCCTCCTCTCCAAGATGCCTAATTCTTATACTCTCTCATGTGAGATCCTAGCTACCACTAGTTTACTGTATTAGATGTTTTTTTCTGTACAGCCCTAGACTCTCAATCACAATATGTGTTTGTCTTTGAGGAGCCAAATAACAGACCTGGTTATTCTCTTAGACTCAATGTTAATTTTCATTCTGACATTATTTTCCTATCTTAGTTCAGCTGATCCATTTCAAGTTAAAAATCTGTTGAACTCCCAATGGTAATGAAGATAAAGCCACCCATGAGCACTCAAGACAGCCTTAATATGGACCCCTTAATAGACCCTAACATTCTTAGAAGGAAACACAAACTGCTTACCCCTCTTTACCTACTCTCAGCCTGAAGTAGCCAAAAAATGGTCATTACCCAATTTCCTTTTTTTTCCACAGCAGTCAAAGATTCCTTAATTAGAGGGGGAAATGAGTAGTTAGAATGTTTGAGTCAATCAAGAGAAAATCAGTTATTTTTCTTTTAAGATCAATTTGACTTGCCCCAATGCTAGTAAGGAGGGTCTGGCAAGGAGGGTCCAGATGCAGACATTCTCTTCTGCTAGGGAAGGTGCCACATTCTTTCTATTGATGCCCGAGATGCAACCAAAGACTGGAACCAACCAGAATTTCCCATGCCCATGTTCCAGGTTTGGAGGAAGGGAGAGGATGACCAATTGAAGGAAGACTATACTATGAAAAGGGCAAACCTGACTCCCTCTTTGGCTCTGTCCCCTTCTCCCACTCTGGGGGAAGTCTACTGTGCTCCCTATGCTTTGCTTTCTAATATTTTCCAAAAATAAAGTCTGTCTACAGTGCTTGCTTCTGTGTCCCTCAGTTTCATTCTTCATCTCCACATACACAAACCTGACTTCCATCAAACCAGCATCACAGCCATGATTGAAAACAGTGCTGAGGTTCCTCAAAAAACTTGAAACAGAACTGGTAGATATCCAAAGGAAATTAAATCTGTATGTTGAATAGAGCTCTGCACTCATGTGTTTATTGTAGCACTATTCACAAGAGCCAAGCTACAAAATCAAAAATCACCATTGATAAATGAATGCACAAAGAAAACTCAGTACATATATACTGCAGAATACTATTCAGCCAGGCTCGAGCAGTGCCTCAGTGGTTGGAGTGCTTGCCTGGCATGTGTGAGGACCCAGAGCACCACACACACAACTAAGGGTTGAAAAAAACAAAGGCCAGATGAGAAAAATAAATTTTATTTTCTCTTAAAAAGTACTATTCAGCCACAAAAAGAATGAAATTCTGTCATCTATAGTAACATGGATAGAACTGGAGGATATTATTTTAAGTGAAGCCAGACACAGAGAGACAGCCTCACATGTTTTCATTTATAGGTAGAACTAAAGTTGATCTCAGAGAAGTAGAGAATGGAACAGTGGAACAGTGATTACTAGAGCCTGGAGAAGATGCATGTGTTGGGGGTGGGGAGAGGATTATTAATAGTCATACGGGTGCAGTGGGATAGGAGGACTAACTTCTAATTTTCTACAGCACATTAGAAAAAATATTAGTTGACAACAACTAATATTTGAAAAATAGTTGAGAATTTTTAATGTTCCCATCACAAAGAACTAATATATGTCTAAGGTGTTAGATATTTCAATTATCCTGAATTGATCACTATACACTGTACATACATATTGAAATGTAACAGTATCTCATAAATATGTCTAATTACTGTATCACATATACATATTATATAAAAAGACAAAGAAAATTTTTAATATCACTAATTAGCAAAATGCAAAACAAAACCTTACCCTTACCCTTATTAAAATCAACTTGCCCTTATTAAAATGGCCATAAGCAAAAGGCTAAGTAATGCTGGTTAAGATAAGGAAAAAGGGGAACTTTTCATTCACTGTTGGTAAAAATATAAATTAACACAGCTATTTTGGAAAACAGTATGAAAGTTCCTATAAAAAACAATGAGAAAGAGTCACCGTATGACCCAGCCAGCCCTGTACTGGGTATACATCCAAAGGAAATGCAGTCAGCATGTCAAGGAGACAGTTACACTTGTGTTTATTGCAGCACTATTCGCAATACCAAGGTATGGAATCAACCAAGATGTCCATCAATGGATGATTGGATAAAAAATAATGTAGTATATATACACAATGCAACACTATTTGGCCACACACAAACACACAAAAATGGAATCCTGACATTTTTGACAACTTGAGTGGAAATGGAGGACATTATATTAAGTGAAGTAAGCCAGACACAGAGAAACAGTACCATTTGTTCTCACTCATATGTGAAAGCTAAATAAATTGGTTCCATAGAAGTAGAGTATAGAACAGTGGTCACTAGAGGGTAAGGAGGTAGGACAACCAGTACCAAAAGACAGTTAAATAGGAGAACTATGTACTATTGTTCTACAGCACAGGAGGGTGACTATAGTTTACAACAACCTAGTAAATACTCTAGAGCGTAATAATACAGGAGTTCAAAGTTTTCCAACACAAAGAAATGATAATTGTTTAAGGAAACAGAAATGCTAATCACCATGATTTGATTATTGCACATTGTATACATGTATTAAATTATCACACTGTACTCCATACATTCAAAATAATTTTGAAAGAAAATTAACTAGTAACACATGTATAAATGTTCCGTTTGTTTGGCTTCATTTTCTTTATGAAATTATAAATGTCTTAAAATCTGAATTTGTCCTGATCATGCACTACCTTAAAGTTCTTTGAGCAACAGAATCCAATAAATGACCTAGATTATGTTCCTTGCTATAGGTATTATAGATACTTACAGTTTTCTTTAAAAGCTTTCTCTTACACACTCAGTAAGTTCTTTGTATTACAACTACTGTCACAACACAGTAGTATACTTACTTGTCTATTTGTCTTCTTCTCTGGTTTTATAGGGCAGAGCTGTGGCTCGGTCAGGAGCCCATAGAAAATAGATGCCACATGAAAAGTGAGAAAGTACAGACAGATTTCAAATGTAAAAGCTGACTTTTTGACAAATGGTGCTAGGGAAACTAGATATCCATGTGTAGATAAATACAATTAGATTCTCATGTCTCACCCTGCACAAAAGTCAAATCAAAATGGATCAAAGACTTAGGAATTAAATAGCAAACCTTCCAATTATTGGAAGAAAATATGGGATCACTCTAGCATTTTGGTGCAAGCACCAATTTCCTTAATGAGATCCCTAATGTTCAAGAAATAAAACCAAGACTCAATAAGTGGAATGTCATCAAATTAAAAGCTTCTATGCAGCAAAAGAAATGATTAGGAGGTTGAAGAGAGCATACAGAATAGAAAATCTTTGCCAGAAACTCCCCTGACAGAGGATTTCTACCCATAATAAATAAAATAACTAAAAAAAACTTTACATCAAAACAACAAATAAGAGGCAATTTTTCCTCTGACTCCCTGTCTAGATGGGAAAATTCCACTTTATCTTCAGTTTTTCGAGGTGAGATCTGGAGAATATCTTTATGAACTTCTAGTGCTAGTTTGCAAAGCTTTTTTGAGGAGCTGAGTTCTGGGAGATTCACATGCAGGAAAAAACAAGAGGCACTAAGAATCTTTTAAGTGAAGTCATAAGTGAGAACTTCCCTAACTTTACAATTGACCCGGAATATCACATCCAAGATGCTTAGAGAACACCAAACAGGCCTAATCAAATGAGAAATTCACCAAGACATATCATGTACAAAATGAATAACAGAGACATTAAACAGAATTCTAAAAGCAGCTAGAGAAAAGCCCCAAATCACATTCAGAGGCAAACCAATTTGGGTCACTATGGATTTTTCAGATCAGACAATGAAGGCCAGAAGAGCTTGGAACAATAGCTTTCAAGCTTTGAAAAATAGTAATTTACAGCCAAAGATAATATATCCTGCAAAACTCAGCTTTAAATGTGAAGGGGAAATTAAATACTTCAATGATAAACTCAAGTTAGCAAGATACATGAACACAAATCCTGCAGTACGGAATATTCTGAAGGATATTCTTCAATCAGAAGAAAATGCTAATGATACCCTAAAACCTTAAACAAAGAGGAGTCAATAACCACATTATACACAAAATGACCCCAAGATGACTCAAAACTCTGTAATAGTCCAAAGTCTCAGACTCAGCTTCCCATATCTACTCTAACTCTGAATGTGAATGGTCTCAATGTCCCAATTAAAAGATACAGACTGGCTCACTGGATCAAAAAACAAAATCCAACAATATGTTGTCTACAGGAGACACACTTAACACTCAAAAATAGACACAGACTGAAAGTGAAAAGTTGGCAAAATGTCTACCAGGCCTGCGGCCCAAAAAAAGCAAGCTGGCGGGGCGATCCTAATTTCTGATAAAATTAATTTCCAGCTGAAACTAGTCAGAAAGGACAAAGAGGGACACATTATCATACTAAAAGGGACAGTTCACCAAGAAGATATAACGATAATTAACATTTATGCCCCCAATTACAACCCCCCCAAATATATGGAAAAAATACTTGACATTAATCCCCTCATTGATCTCAACACAATAATACTGGGGGACTTCAACATACCACTATCAACACTACCCAGATCGTCAAAAGAAAAAATCAATACAGACATCTCTAATCCGAACAACTCTATTAATCAATCAGGCTTAACAGACATTTACAGAATTATCCATCCTAAGACAGCTGAATTTACTTTCTTCTCAACGGCTCATGGATCCTTTTCTAAAATATACCACATCCTAGTTCACTGAGGTGATCTTAACAAGTACAAAAAAGTGGATATAATCCCATGTATTCTGTCAGATCATAATGCTATGAGATTAGCAATCAACAAAAGGGAAACAACAGAAACTACTCAAACACTTGGAAATTGAATAATTCCCTCTTAAACAAAGGATGCATAAAAGAGGCAATGAGAGCAGAAATCAAGAAGTTCTTGGAATTGAATGAGAATGAGGAAACAACATACCAAAACCTCTGGGACAGTATGAAGGCATTCTTAAGAGGTAAATTTATAGCACTGAGTGCATACATTAAAAATCTAGAAAGAGCCCAAATAAATAGACTTATGCTACAACTCAAACGCCTACAAAAAGAGGAACAATCCAATCCCAAAGCTAACAGAAGACAGGAAATAACTAAAATCAGAGCTGAAATCAACGAAATTGAGAACAACAAAAAATAAACAATACAAATTATTAACAAAACAAAGAGTTGGTTTTTTGAAAAAATAAACAAGATCGACAGACCCCTTGCCAACCTCACTAAAAGGAAGAACGAAATGAAGCAAATCAACAAAATCAAAGACAAAAACAGTGATATCACCACAGACTCAACCAAAATGTAGAAGATTATCAAAACCTAATTTGAAAATTTATACTCTGCCAAGTTTGATAATCTGGAGGACATGGACAGGTACTTAGACACATATGACATCCCCTCTTTAACACAGGAGGACATTGAAAATCTAAACCAACCTCTCACAGATAGTGAAATCGAAACTACAATCAGAGCTCTTCTAAAAAAGAAAAGCCCAGGACAGGACGGAAATATGGCAGAATTCTATGGAGCCTTCACAAAAGAGCTAACACTGATCCTCTACAAGCTCTTCCATGAAATTGATAGAGTGGGAACACTCCCAAACACTTTTTATGCAGCAAATATTACGCTGATGCCAAAATCCAACAAAGACATGTCAAGAAAAGAAAACTACAGACCCAGTTTTCCTGATAAACATAGATGCAAAAGTCCTTAATAAAATTCTAGCTAATCGGATACAAAAGCATATTAAAAAGATAATACATCATGAACAAGTGGGCTTCATTCCAGGAAAGCAGGGCTGGTTCAACATACGCAAATCAATAAATGTAATTTACCACATAAACAGAATTAAAAGCAAAAATCATATAATCATCTCAATTGACACAGAAAAAGCCTTTGATAAAATTCAACACCACTTTATGCTCAAAACTCTGGAGAAGACAGGGATCAAGGGAAGATACTTTAACTATGTCAGATCCATTTATGACAGACCCATAGCCAACATTATCCTCAATGGAGAAAAACTGAAAGCATTTCCACTGAATTCAGGAACAAGCCAAGGTTGTCCACTTTCACCACTCTTATTCAATATAGTCCTTGAAACCCTTGCCAGAACTATCAGGCAAGACAAGGAAATCAAAGGAATTCATATAGGAAAAGAGGAAGTCAAGTGTTGTCTATTTGCTGATGACATGATTCTATACCTAGAAGACCCAGTAAGCTCGACCAGAAAACTCCCAGAGCTTATAGGCAATTTCAGCAAAGTGGCTGGTTATAAGATCAACACCAATAAATCACTAGCTTTCCTTTACTTCAGCAACAAATCCGCAGAAGAAGAAATCAGGAAATCTCTCCCATTCACCATCTCCTCCAAAAAAAATGAAATACTTGGGCATCAACCATACAAAGGATATTAAGGACCTCTACAACAAAAACTACCAAATGCTAAAAAAAGGAATTACAGAAGAACTGAGTAGATGGAAAAAAATTCCATACTCATGGTTAGGCAGAATCAATATAATCAAAATGGCCATTCGACCCAAAACCCTATACAGATTTAATGCAATCCCCATCAAGATACCAATGTCATTCTTCTTGGATATAGAAAAAGCAATTCTCAAGTTCGTACAGAATAACAGAAGACCCAGATTAGCCCAAACATTACTCTGCAGGAAGGAAGAAGTAGGGGGTATCACAATCCCTGACCTGAAATTATACTACGGGGCTGTAGTAGTAAAAACAGCATGGTATTGGTATCAAAACAGAACTGAAGACCATTGGAATAGAAGATTCTGAGATGATCCCCATATCTTTAACTATTTGATATTTGATAAAGGGGACAAAAACATAGTGTGGAAGAAAGTGTCCAACAAATGGTGTTGGACAAATTGGACAGCCATATGTAGACAATTGAAGCTGGATCCTTAGCTTTCACCCTGCACAAAAATTAAATAAAAATGGTTCAAAGACCTTGGATATTAAGCTAGCAACTTTAAATGTACTAGAAAAAGAAATAGGATCAACACTACAGGACATAGGAGTTGGTGGCACCTTTCTTAACAAAATTCTCATGGCGCAAGCAGTAGAGTCAAGAATAAATGAATGGGATGCAATTAAACTAAAAAGCTTTGGCGCAGCTAAAGAATTAGTCAAGAGTGTCAAGAGAGAATCCATAGAATGGGAGCAAATCTTTGCCTGCTACTCCTCAGACAGAGGGCTAATATCCTGAATATACAAAGAACTAAAAAAACTAAACACCAAAACCACAAATAATCCAATCAATAAATGGGCTATGGATCTAAAAAGAAACTTCTTACCAGTGGAAGTTCAGAAAGCCCATAAAAATGAGAAAATACTCTACATCATTAGCAATAAGCGAAATGCAAATCAAAACTTCAATGAGATTACACCTCACTACTGTTAGAGTGGCAAAAATGAAGAATACAAACAATGACAGACGCTGGAGGGGCTGTGGGAAAAGAGCAACACTGTCACATTGCTGGTGGGACTGCAAACTGGTTCAGCCACTTTGGAAAGCAGTGTGGAGAATCCTCAAAAAATTAGGGCTGGCACCAACTTATGACCCAGCTATCCCACTTCTGGGTATTTTCCCTAAAGAGTTAGAATCAGCATACTATAGAGATACGGCTTCATCAATGCTTATAGCAGCTCAATTTACTATAGCTACACTATGGAAACAACCCAGATGCCCCTCACTTGATGAGTGGATTCAAAAACTTTGGTACATATATACAATGGAATACTACTTGGCCATTAAAGAAGATGATATTATAGCATTTGCAGCCAAACAGATGGAGATGGAAAAAATTATGCTAAGTGAAATATCCCATTCTCAGAGACTCAAAGGTCGAATGTTTTCTCTCATTTGTGGAAGCTAGAATACAACCAGAAATAGTATGATAGATGGCTAAGCTAATAATAACCTCAAAATGTATGAATTTTTACACAAACCATGTGGTCATTGCCTAGGATACCTAGAAGCATAGGGAGAAGGGCAGGGTGGGGGGAGGGATTAGGAAGGAAGAATATCTAGGAGACTGGAGGGAGGGAATATGGGGAATCATCTCAGAAAGATATCTCTGACCTCCATGAGATATCCATTTAATACAGGGGTTCTTCTGGGGAAATCATAGAATCATGGGGAATCCAAAGGTGGCATCCATTACACGGCATCAGCCTTGGCTAACTATGTAAATATACATTTGTTATTGATTGTTTGATAATGATTCCCCCTCAATTGTAACTCCATATTCATCTAAGAAAAAAAACAACAAATAACCCAGTCAATAAATGAACAAAAGAACAATTGTCAAAAGCAGAAACACGATGGCTAACAAATGTATAGAGAAAGTGTTCATCATCTCTAGCAATCAGTAAAATGCAAATCAAAACTACACTAAGATTTCATCTCACTCCAGTCAGATTGGCAATGATCAAAAATACAAATAATAAATGCTGGTGATGTGGGGAAGGGTTACACTTATGCATTTTTGCATAATTAGTGCAACCACTTTGGAAAGTACTATAGCAATGCCTCAAAAAACTAGGAATGGAACCACCATATGACTCAGCTGTCCCATTCTTTGGTATTTATCCAAAATAACTAAAATCAACATACTACAACAATACACCACTTCAATGTTTGTGGGAGCATAATTCATAACAGCCAAGTTATTGAATCAGCCCAGATACCCATCAGTAAATTAATGGATTAAGAAAATGTGGTATTAGGGCTGGGGTTGTAACTCAGTGGTACAGTATTTTCCAACCATGTGTGTGGCACTAGGTTTGATCCTCAGCATCACATAAAAATAAAGTCATTGTGTCATCTGCAGCTAAAAAAAAGAAATAAAAAAGGGAAAATGTGGTAATATATACTCAGCCCTAAAGAATGAAAATATGGCATTTGCTGGTAAATAGATGCAAATGGAGAACATCATGCTAAGACTCGGAAAATCAAGGGTCAAATATTTTCTCATATGTAAATGTTAAAGCAAAATCAAAGAGGGAGACTAGATATCATAAAGATATTGGGAAGATCAGGGAAGGAGGAGGAGGAGACCAGCGGGGAGGAGGAGGAACAGGAAAGAGAAGGAAATGCAGAATGAAATTTAACAAAATCACATTATGTGCATATATAAATATACCCCAGGGAATTTCACCTGTATGCATGTGTGAGATATACAATCAAGGATGGAATAATGAATGTACACAGGAAGGGTCAGTGGAATGGGAATGGGGGGGAATGAGGACTGAAATGGAGTGAGCTAGTTACCATGCATGTATAATTTTCTTTGCATGAACCCAGCTACTATGTATAATTATAATGCTCTAATAAAAATATTTTTTTAAAAAAACACAAAAACTGAGTGTTGGTAAGCCCACAGCTAGTGAAGCCAGGAGAGAGTCATATTCAAAGGGCCTCTTTCATCTGAAGGACCTGGACAGCTGGAGATAATCACAGTCAGGGGACTCAGGACTCCAACCTCACTCTCCCCCTACCCTCCTATCTCTGTCAGGGCTTTCTATTGGCTGAACCAGTGCTAGGGGTCAAAGAGCCATGGATGCATAGAATCATGTTCATGGGCAGAGGCAGGGTAGAGAGAGTGAAGAAGAATGGATCTGAATGGGCAAGTGGTAGCTGTCCAGCACAGCGTGTGTCTCCTCATGCCTACAACCACCGCCTTTAAGATATATCCTCCAAGGAATGTAATTTTATATATATATACACACACACATACATATTTATATATACACACATATATCTATACATATATGTAACATATTATACACACATGTGTAATACATATTCCCAGGCACCCTCAAAGGTCATTAGCTTAGCTAACTTGATGAGCCTTGCAATAGGTTTGAAGAGGCTTCCACTGCAGTCTTTTCAACCACTCCTCTAAGACTCTCCATAACCTTAATCCCTACTGGTCAAGGGAAGGTCTGCTCAGTTTCCAGAGACTTTTTTTTTCTAAGAGAGAGAGGCTGGAGAGAGAGAGAGAATAAATTTTATTTATTTTTTTCATCTGGCCTGTGTTTCTCCAACACATAGTTGTATATATGTGGTGCTGGGTTTCAAATCTAGGTTTTCATGCATGCCCGGCAACCGCTGAGCCATTGCTCCATCCCTCCAGAGGCTTTCAAAAAAGATTCCACAATATCCCTTAACAACAAAAAGTTTCACCAATCTCATACTTACACTGGTCATCTAAAACCACAGTTCAGTCTCTGTATGGATACCCTTTAAGACTTTTACCACAAAACCTTCACCATACCCCCACCTTCAGAGCCTAAGGTCAAAATCAGAATGAATAAGCCACTGCATTCATCTCCTAGGCCTGGCCTAGCCAACCTCCACAGACTGGGTCTTTTGCTTGATCTTTTCATGTTTTTTGTACTAAATGCACTCTGCAAACAAACCAACTGTGTACACAGATCTTCATAAATACATACACTCCAGTTGGTATCTTTTGGAGAATGACTATTATGAGCTGAATTGTGCCCTCTCACCCCCAAATCAGTGTTGAAGTGCTAACCCTCATGAAGCAGAAATAAGTTTCAGCAGGGTTGGTTCCTTCTGGGAGCAGTGAGGAACAGGACACTTGGCTTGTGGATGGCTATCTTTTCCATGTCTTCATGTCAAACTTCACTCTATGTGAGTTTGCATCCAAATTTCCTCTTCTTAAAAGGGTACCAGTCAGCACTGGAATGGTCGTTCAGAAGTTGGAGTGCTTGCCTGACATGCACAAGGACACAAGTTTGAACCCCAGCACCACATACACAACTAGGTGTCAGAGAAACCAGAACCAGATAAAAAACAAATAAAAACTGATTCTTTCTCATTTTTTTAAAGACAGAGGAACAGTGAGAGAGACAGAGAAAAAGAGAAACAACTTTATTAAGTTTTTCACATGACCTCCATTGCTCCAACACTTAGTTGTGCTGGTGTTTGAACTGGGGTCCTCGTGCTTGCCAGGCAAGCCCTGAAACCACTGAGCCACCACTTCGGTCTCTTTCTCGCTCTTAAAAAAGTTTTAACAAAAGGGTACCAGTCATATTTGGCTAGGGCCCACCCTAATGACCTCATTTTAATTATTTCATTTGAAGACCCTATCTCCAAATACAATCACCTTCTGAGTTACTAGGGTTAGCACTTTAACACTGAATTGGGGTGAGAGGACACAATTCAGCTTATTAATTGTCATTCTCCAAAAGACACCAGCTGGAGTGTACATGTTTATGAAGAGCTGTATACATAGTTGGTTTGTTTGCAGAGTGCATTTAGTAGAAGAAACATGAAAAAGATTAAGCAAATCTTAGCTCTGCTCTCATCTGTATGGCTTTAGTTATCTTCTACATGCCTCTGGAAAGGAAAGGACATTTTTTTTTAGTAATTTTGCTTAGTAATTAGCACAGAAAGGGTCTTAGGACCTTGAGACCACAAAACTGAGCTACACGCACTGCAGTGACAGTGAATACACACTTGCTATCAGTTAACGTAAATCAGCAACAAAGCCATTCAACAGCACGTGGCTCTTCACTTAGGCCCAACAGCTCTAAGAAGGCATGGGCATTAGAATTTGCACTTAAAATTTGTTTTGCTTTTCAACGGATGTATCACAATTGTGCATCTCAGTGCACTGTGGTGTGATAATTCATTATATGTATACAACCTCTAATGACCAAATCACAGTAGTTAGTATCATTTCTTTGGGTCTAGAGCCTTCAAACTCCTCTCTTGTAATTCTTCATAAAGTAGAGGATATTGGGCACCAGAGAGGTGGCTCAGCAGTAGAGCACTTCCCTGGCATGCATAAGGATCCAGGTTGAAAATACAGCACCACATACACAAATAAGTGTTGGAAAAACTAAAACAGAAAAAAATTAAATAAAATTTATTCTATCTCTCCCTCCCTTTAAAAGAAAAAAAAAATAGAGGTTATTGTAAACTGCTGTCGCCCTCTGTGCTGTGGAACACTGGAACTTACTCCTCCCATCAATCTGTATTCAAATCCCCTCATTCTCCTTCTCTGCAGCTCTTCCTAGCCTCTGGCAATCACCATGCTACTCTGTTCTACCCACACTTACAGAAAAAGTGAAAGTTGAAGTCTTTTGGCCACGATCAAAGAAGTTCTGGAAGTTTCCAGATTGGTTCCTTGAAGGGTAGAACTATATCTTACAGAGCATCCCCCTGGCTCAGGGGCAGAGAGCAGGCCTCAAGTTGGTCTAGCCAAGTGACCTTCTGCAAGTTATTCCACTTGTTTTCTCATTTGTAAAATGGAAATTTTTTATAGCTCCTCTTTCCCTGGGTTGTTGTGAAGATCAGAAGGAATAGTATATGCAAATTCCCTGAGCATAGTACCCAACAAAGTGGGTGCTATTTCTGCTGGTATCATTTCTAGCTGGTAGCACAGCTAAATGACTAGCATGTAAATAAGAGCCATCTCTCTTTGGGGAATAATGGAACAGACACTTGACAGGGGCATGGCAGGGACAGTGGTTGCTTAAATGGCAGTACAGAGATGAAGGATTAAAGAGGTTTTTGCTGTTTCAACTTACTTTGTTTACTTTAAGAAAGATACTAACATATTTATAGGTCAAAAATAAAAGGCAGAAAAGAAGGTAGATGAGAAAGTATGAGTGGCATTGTAGAGGCCTGGAGCTGATGGGAGCAAACATTAAAAGAATAGGGGCCAGTGTGGGCAGCAAACAGGGAGCAGCCTGCTTTGGCCCCCATAGCTGGAGAAGGGCTGAGTGCTGACGGACTGATGCACATTCACTTTTCTGTTTGGCGTTGTGGTCTTCAACCATCTCTGGCTTTTACTGTGATGTCCATAGAGATTATAGAGCAATTACGTTAAGGCCAAGACATTGTGTTTCCATAACACATTTGGTGTTGCAAACTAACCCAGCATGGAATCCCAGATCTGGCAGACTTTTCTGGAAGAAAAAGATCATTAAAAGACCCATTAGCAGCCAGGTGCAGTGGTGCACACTTATAATCCCAGCAGCTTGCAAGGCTGGGGCAGGAGGATCACAAGTTCAAAGCCAGCCTCAACAAGTTAGTGAGACCCTGTCAAAAAAAATATAAAAAGGGCTGGGGATATGGCTTAGTGGGATAAGTAGTGCCCCTGGGTTCAATCCTGGTACAAAGAAAAAAAACCCATTAGCAGTAGCACATGGATATTATAGATTATGTCAAGCCAAATCCATGACAAGCATACAGCATTTTATAGGATCTTGTGGCTTTAAAGCTATTCTGGTAGGGAGAAGAAAACTTGCTGTGACTTAAGACAGTGGCAATTACCAAGGATCCCAAAGGAATTAGGCCAAGTAGATACAGGAGTCTGGCCACCACCTTGACCCAGAAAGACAGGAACATTCTCTTCAAGGTCACTCTGGCTCCTCCCTGGAGCAGTAGCCCTGGAATCTGCCACAGGAATCAAAGAAAAACAGTCTTTGTCATCAAGAAGCTAGAGACCTTAGCAGAGCCAAAAACCAGGCCACTGGCATTTTGGATAGATGCACTTCCCTCTTCCAGTGAAATTGATCAGCTGAGGCCATAAACTTGATGTGAGTCTTGAAATGACAGATGCTTGACTTCTCATCCCCGAGTTACAATCACACTATTGGCAAGTCTGTCTCCCTCTCCATATCCAGATGCCACCAGCCCCAAACCTTCCTTTCATTCAGCCACCCCTCCTTATTCACAGAAGCAAATCTTCCAGATGTGATGTCCTTGCTCAGTAGGTATGCCTAGAATAAATGCAAGCACAGACATTTCAAGGAGTGGTGCCCAGCTAGAATGTTATGGTAGAAGATGGCACCCTCTGGTCCACTACATATACCAGGCCAGGGCACAGGTCTTAACCTAGGAAGGCTGTTGTGTCCAGCCCTTGGACACCACACTGAATGGTACTGGCTTCTTCTACTGATGAGCATATTGCAGAGTTAAATGTCCTAGGCATATGACCTTACCCTCACCCTGATGCCACCGAGAAAACCACTGCTGCAAGTTTTCATGTCCACGAGTAACTGATGCATGCGCTATTATCCTCCTCAATCTGCTCTTGTGCCTACTAACCTGAGGAGGCACAAGAACAGATGGCGTTCAAAACCACAAAGTTCTGTTCTCCTAACTCATTCGTACTGAAATTTCCAAGCAAGCAGGAGGATTTTGCTGAAAACAGGAAATAAAGTCCTCCCAATATAGTATGATCTGCTAAGTAACTAAATAGGCTTGCCAAGTTTTGTAATACATTATCATGAATGAGTAACTTAAAAATTATCTCACAGGCTGGAAGTCTGAAGTCAAGGCAGGCTGTGCTTTCTTTGAGGGCTCTAAGAGAAGACCCTTGTTTTTCCTAGTTTTTGGTAACAGCCAGCATTCCTGGGTATTCCTGGGTTTGTGGCTCTATCATTCCAATCTCTGCCTCTGTCATCACATAACTCTTCTGTCTTCACCTGGGGTCCCCTCTTTGTGTCTGTGCCCATGTTTCCCTTTTGTTAGGACACCAGGCATTGGATTAGAGCCCTTTCTAATTTAGTGTGGCATCACCTTAATTTGACTAATTGCATCCATGAAGACCCTATTCCTAAATAAGGTCACATTCTGAGGTTCCAGATGAATATGGATTTGGGGTACACCAGTCAACCTAAGACTGATCAGTCTGAGTCCCACCAGAAGGCACTCAGGACACCATCGGTAGGACCCCCGACAGAACAGCCCTGCTCAGCACCAACCAGGGAGGTTCCCCGTTTGGAGCAGCTCCACCTACCAGACACCCTGTGTTCCTGCTGGGACCATTAGAATGCCACCAGAAGGCACTCAGAACACAACCAGTAGGACCCCCATCTGGAGCAGCCCTGCTCAGGACCAACCAGGGGAGGTTCCCTGCCTGGAGCAGCCCCTACCTAATGATGCCCCACATTCCTTTTGGAGCCTGTTTTTGTCCCGCTGGAAGGCAGGTATCCATTTTGGTAGGTTCAGATTTACAACCTTGAGTCTGGAACCAAAAGGTAGAGCAACATGAGGACCCAGGCAGAAATAGCATCTGGAAGAAGGTCATCATCAAAAAGTTGGTGGCTCATCTGACCATTTGACTTGCAAGGAAAAACCACCTGAGGAACTGTCTACTTTTCCCTCAGGAAATCTCAATTCAGAGATCCACAAGAAGCTATTCAAAATGAAGAATCAAACAAGGAGAGGTTCACCTCAAATCCAAAACTCCCCCCAAAAGGATATCATGGATAGGGGTCAAGATGAAAACCTTGAAAATATTATCAATGATCTGATTACTAAAAGGATCAATGAACTAAAAGAAGATATAATGAAGGGACTATGTGACAAGACTCAAGAGATGAAAAACTCTATGTCAAAGAAATAGACATACTCAAAAAGGAAGTAACAGAGGTAAAATCTGCAGTCAATGACATGAGAGGAACCATGGAAGGATTTAATAATAGACTAGCTTCTATAGAAAACAGAACCTCAGCTCTTGAAGAAAGAACTTCTGACAATGAGGACAGGCCGAGCAAGCTAGAGCACACAGATAACAAAAAAGAAAAAAAAAACTCACAGAACATGAACAGAATTTTAAAAATGTCTGGGATACAATGTGAAGAAACAATTTAAGAGTAATTGGAATACAGAAAGAAATTAAAACACAAACAAATGGGATAAGGAATATTGTCAAGGAAATTGCTAAAGAAAATTTTGCCCATATAAAAATAGAGTCAGATATGCTCATCCAGGAAGCTTATAGGACAACCAATAGGCCTAATCAAATGAGAAGCTCGCCAAGATACATTATATTCAAAATGTACAACAGGGAAATCAAGGAAAGAATATTGAAAGTGGCAAAGGAGAAATACCAAATCACATTCGGGAAAACCAATCAAAATTACATCTGACTTTTCAGTTCAGACTCTGGAAGCAAGAAGATCTTGGAAAGAGATCTTTCAATGCCTGAATGAACAATGAATGCAGCCAAGAATACTATACCCAGCAAAACTCAGCTTCAAATTTGAGGGGGAAATAAGAACTTTTCAGGATAAGAACAAACTTGCAGCATTCATGAACAGAAAGTCAGCATTACAAGAATACAAGTACAAGCTAATATTCCTCAAAACTCACAGAGGAAATTCAGTAAAGGTACAGACTATCAACAGACAACTAAAACAGCATAGCATTTACTAAGAAAACACAACAAATATGAACAACAACCACATAACAATTCTAACACTAAATGTGAATGGTCTCAATGAACCAATCAAAAGACACAGACTAGCAGACTGGATCAAAAAATAAAATCCAGTCTGTCTTCATTTTCGGAGGTTCTTTCTTCATTGGCAGAGGTTCTATTTTCTACTGAAGTTAATCTATTATTAAATTCTTGCATGGTCCCTTTCATGTCATTGACTACAGATTTGAGGTCTGTAACTTCCTTTTTGAGAGAATCTATTACTGTAATAATCGAGTCTTTCATATTTTGGATTTTCTCTGTTATTCCCTTCATTATCTCTTCTTTTAAGTCGAGGATCCTTTTTGTTATCTGCTCACTGATATATTGTTCTAGATTTTCGTCCCAGTCCCTGGCCATAGCCCCCCTGTCAGGGGACTTTTGGGATTGTGGTGAACCTCTTCGAGTTTTATTTCTCATGCTTGAAGAGATTCTTCTCTCTTATTTACCAGGTGAACCTTTTGTGGGAGCAAAACAGGTTCTGTGGGTCTTTTTCCTGTCTTCTGCCTTATGGACTAAGCTGTTGGGTTGGGAGATCCGTCCCAACCCTTCTTTGAGATGGGGTTTTGTCAGGAGAG
>PVKS010029765.1:0-25048 GCA_004027875.1 Aplodontia rufa | reverse complement strand
AAAAACAGAATTATTACCTCAGTGTTCCTGGATAAGAGGAGCCTTCCCTGGGCCTGGACTGAGAACCTGTGCCCCAGAGGTGCTATTCTGACTGGAATCTACAAAGGGAGTGGGTGCAGGAGACAAAATGCTAAAGTTAAAATGGAAGCTACTGGTCTCCATCTGCAGCTACAACCTAAGATGCCTACAGATGTGACGGTGCAGGAGAGAAGTGCGGAGGAATGGATGGGCAGGGTGTGCCTTGCTATAATAGTCTGCTCTTCTGCCTCTACTTCTTTGCCTTGCCCTGTGCAGCCACAGCTTCCATTGCTTTACGAACGGTCTCTTCATCCCCCAGGAACTGCATGGGCTTGATGGGCTTCAAGTTCTTGTCCAATTCATAGACAATGGG
This sequence comes from Aplodontia rufa, assembly GCA_004027875.1. Classification (NCBI taxonomy): domain Eukaryota; kingdom Metazoa; phylum Chordata; class Mammalia; order Rodentia; family Aplodontiidae; genus Aplodontia; species Aplodontia rufa. The sequence goes on along the minus strand of PVKS010029765.1, from coordinate 24,657 downwards.
AATACCAGTTGGCAGGTTCAGCTCCATGATGGCCTCTTCAGAGAGACCTGAAAAGAGCCAACCAGATCAGCCACACAATGTGTGAATCCGCATCACACCTTTAGGTTTATTCAACATCCCCCCAGGTGAGAAAAAACTTTGGTAGGAATTAAGACACCCTTTCTGATCTCTATAATACTAATTAGATTGTGCAACAGTAGATCTATTCCCTAGAAAAAGAATGGCCTCCAACACTAATTTCTCAAGCTACTAACTGAAAAGAAAAAGTATGAAAATGTATACATGAGACAGAAACAGTGGTGGCACATACCTATAATCCCAGCATCTTGGGAGGCTGAATCAGGATCAAATTCAGTCAGCCTCAGTAATTTAGCAAGACCCTAAGCAACTAAACTCTGTCTCAAAATTATTTTGAAAAGGCTTGGTTGGCTTAGGGGGTGGGGGGATAAGGGACTCAGCAGTTAAGCACCCCTGGGTTCAATCCCTGGGACTATTAAAAAAAAAATTCTCAGATGGGTGGGGCATGGTAATGGTAGCGTATGCCTGTAATCCCAGTGGCCCAAGGCTGAGGCAGGAGGATCACAAGTTGAAAGCTAGCCTCAGCAACCTAGCAAGGCCCTGTCTCAAAATATAAAAGGGCTGGGAACGTGGCTCAGTGGTTCAATCACTGGTACCAAAAAAAAGTCTTGAGATGGGCCATGAACAAGCTACAGAAAGGTGTATGCCCCTACCAAGTGAGATCTGAGCCTACACTGAAGGAGGACTATACACATCCCAAACATCCTGTATATTCCATCCATCTACAAATAATTGGCACTCTGGGTTTGTAGATCCCTCAGGATTGAATTTAAGATGGAGATTTATGTGTGAAATTGAACCAGGTTGTGACTGAGGGAAATTTTATCAGCAGTTTCCATCCTAGTCTAGAGATGGCCATCTCAAACTTGAATGTATGTCAAATTACCTTAGTCATACATGCCAATTTTGAATCAGGTCTAAAGTAGGACATGAGGTTCTGCGTGTATAACAAGTTGTCAGGGTTCCACTTGTTGCTGCTCTGCTGACATGTTTTGAGAAACAGGGGTGCAAGTATTTTCCCACTATAAGTCAACCCAGACTTTCTGAGGTTATCAGTATGTTAACCCTTTCCTGAGAGTCCCTTTTATACTAAACTAAGTCCCTAATTAGTAGAAGTTTTGCTTTATCCATCTTTGAGTGCCCATCTAAAAAAATGCACATACCTTCCAGATGCTTGACGATGCCCCTAAGACTGTTTCCATGGGCTGCAATCAGAACCCGTTTCCCCTCCTTGATCTGAGGAACAATTTCTTCATTCCAGAAGGGCAGAGCTCTGGCGATAGTGTCCTTCAGACTCTCACAGGAGGGCAGCTGATCCTCCGTGAGGTCTGCATACCTGCGATCCTAAACAACAAAAAAAAACCATTCAAGTTTACCAATTGTTACCAGCTGCATTTGTTAAATGACTTTCAGAATGTCCAGGTATGGTGGTGGAGCCACCTGTATCTCAAAAACACCCTCAGCAATTTAGGAAGACTGAGCAACTAAGCAAGACGCTATCTGCAAAAAAAAAAAAAAGAAAAGAAAGTGTGTTGTGTGTCCGTTAAAATGTGGCTCAGTGATTAAATGCTCCTGGGCTCAACCTCCAATCAAAAAAAGTGGGGGGAAGGACTTTCAGAATGTATTAATTCTGCCATTCCTAATTTCCTAAGGAATTATAAAGGATGGAATGAAGTTCTCTCACCAAGATCCAGAATGTAGCTGCCAGCTTGAGAAAAGAGATCATTATCCTGCCTTTCCCTCCCCCACTGCCCAGCACAAAAGAAATACAACTTAGAAAAGGAAAAGCTATGCAACAGGCTTTTCCCAGTTGACTTTAACATGTAGTTGATTCAGGAAGCCTATGAATGGGTTTTATAAAATATGGCAATGGAGGTACAAAAAAAAGGAGATAAAAATTCTTCTCAGATAATCAACTAAAATCTTGTGACAAGTGAAGGTCATTCCTTGACAGGGAAGAGTCCATTAACTATTTCATCATAAATTATAAACTCAATGGGACTAGGAAGATACTTATAATACCTAAAGAAAGAAAAAGAATAAGGCCCTGATTCTAACTCCCTGGTTCTGGGTGAAGTGACCAAACGTGAGTTTGCCCATACCTTACTGATATTGCTGTAGAAGGGATGATCAGGCTCCATTGGAGGTGGTGGGACATCATAGGAGCGCCTCCATATCTTTACCTGGGCCTCACCGTGCTTGGCAGCAGTTTCTGCTTTATTGAGGCCAGTGAGACCCCCATAATGCCGCTCATTGAGGCGCCAAGTCCTCACCACTGGCAACCACATCTGGTCAATGGAATCCAGCACTGTCCAAAGGGTTCGAATTGCTCTTTTCTGCACCGAGGTGAAGCAGATGTCAAATTCATAACCAGCATCTGGAAATTAGAAGTTCCAAGTTATAAAGTTCAGGTTCACTCTGAACCACAATTTTTATTTATTTATTTATTTATTTTAAATAGAATCAATTTTTATTGAGTTTTTCACATGGCTTTTGTTGCTCAGACACTTAGTTGTGTACATGGGTGCTGGCGTTTGAACTCGCGTATTCATACATGCCAGACAAGCGCTGTAACCGCCGAGCCACGGCTCCAGCCCCCCACAAATTTTTTTTTGAGTATGTGTACATCTACGTTATAGGTATTCAAATGAAAATTATTTGGCCAAATATTTTATGTATATTGTAAATACAATATTGTATCTTCAGGAAAAAACAAAATTTATTGACTTATGTTATAAATATATACTTCCTAGTAGCTCCCCAATAATTGTCTACCCAAAGGCCTAATTGTACTGACAACCAGTTAACCTGAGGACTGTGCTTATATGCTAATCTCCAGAATATGTTTTAAGCACACTTAAGAATTTATTTCTGCTTCAATTCTTTACAGAAGAGGGTCTTAATAACTTGGAATCTCTTCTTAAATAACAGTTAACATTTCCAGAGGATTTACCATTGGTCAGGCATTGGACTCTATGCTTTACATCTTCACAACAATCCCATGAGGTTACAGTTCTTAATAACGCATTTTACCAGATAAGGAAAATAAACATGAAGAGGTAAGCAAATTATCCAAGGTCACAGTCATTATTTGAGCAGATAAAACCTAGGCTATAGGCTGGGCTCTGGAGCATGCCTATAATCCTAGCAACTTAGGAGGCTGAGGCAGGAAGATCACAAGTTCAAGACCAGTCTCAGCAACTTAGACCTTGTCTCAAAATAAAAAGGACTGGGAACACAGCTCAGTGGTAAAAGTGCCTCTAGGTTCATTCCCTAGTACCAAAACAAAAAATGTAGGTTGAGGGATTCCCAAAAACAACTCAACCACAGTCTCTTTCCTTTTCATAATTCCTAAGGATTCTGGTATTGGTACTTTAGTTAGAAGTGTCACCCATGGTCTTGGGATTTTAAAATCCCAACAATCAGAACACAGCAAGCGTTATCAGAGAATGCTGATAAAACTTCAGAGTGTTGTATGAAATTGTATTTTCACCATGAAGTATAGAAAACTTTAATCCACAGCCCCTTTTAACCAGAGTGCCAACTCACATATTCTCTAAGCCTTCTCCCAAATTTAGAAGCCATTCACTGAAGAAAATAAATGCTATATTCTGTATGATTCATTTATTTTATTTTTGCAGTACTAGGCATTGAACCCAGAGCCTCACACATACTTAGCAAGTGTTGTATGACTGAGATACCTTCCCAGCACCCCCCCCCCTTTGGTGCTAGGTATTGAACCTAAAAGTGTTTAACCACTGAACCATTATCTCCCATCCCTTTTTGTATTTTATTTAGAGACAGGGTCTCACTAAGTTGCTTAGGATCTCTCTAAAATGATGAGGCTGGCTTTGAACTTGTGATCCTCCTGTCTCATTCTCCCAAGTTGCTGGGATTACAGGCATTACACCACCACACCTGGCTCCCAGCCCTTTTTGAAACTCAGTCTCACTGAATTGCCCAGGCTAGGGTCAGACTTGCCATCCTCCTGCCTTGGCCTCCTGAGTAGCTGGGATTACAGTGGTCATACAGCAACAGTGGCATTCAGCTATCTAATTCTTTTATAAATGACTCTCTAATTCCCCCTATAAGTTATTTATTGTGTGCCAGATGATAATCAAGAACTATGTAGGCCAGATGCAGTGGTGCAAACCAGTAATCCGAGGCTCAGAAGGCCAACACAGGAGGATCACAAGTTCAAAGCCAGCCTCAGCAACTTAGCAAGACCCTGTCTCAAAATAAAAAAATAAAAATAAAAAAGGGCTGAGGGTGTGGTTTGGTGATTAAGTGCCCCTGGGTTCATTCCCTGGTACCAAAACAAAAGAGTTATATTGATCCAACCAGTAGGTTACAATGAATCAGTTCAGTATTGTTTCAAAAAAGAAGATTCTGAATGGGGAGATGGCCCTTCCCTTATGTAGTGAGCCAGAAAAACATTCCTGTTCTCCACAATACTACAAGGTTCTCTTTAAATTTCAGCACAAACTTTCCTGGATATTGCTTCATTTTGAGGTTAGCAACTGTAATTAACAAAATATGCAATAAACTTTCCTGCCAATCATTCAACTGAGAATAAGGCCATTAGAACTAACCAATGGGAGGGAGGGGCCTGGAGCAGGTGGCTCAGTGGTTACAGCACTTGCCTGGCATGCGCAAGTACGCAGGTTCAAACCCCAGCACCATGCACACAGCTAAGTATCGGACCAATGAAAGCCACATGAAAAACTAAAGTTGATTCTTTCTCTCTCACTATCCCTCTCTCTCTTTAAAAGAGAGAAAGATAGAAAGAGAAATAACCAATAGGAAATGAGAGGACAAACCACCAGAAAACCTACCACCACGACTAGAGAAAAGATGGCAAATCTCATTACTGATCCTCAGGACAAGGCTGACTAGACCCAACTGGCTACTGTCACCTACTTAACCACCTCCCTAACTTAAGGGAAATAATGACTCCCCAACAAAAGGCTGAGTCACTAGGAAGCAAATGTCCATAGTGCAAGCCTCAGCTCGGCTCCCATGATGAAAAGCTACAGGCTGTTTCACTGCAATCATTTACACTTGCAGTGGAGAATCTCATTTTGGATACACAACCAGTCCCCAAGGAGATAAGTGACTCCCCTTAAGACTCTTTAAGAGAATGCTAAAGAATCAGAAGCATAAAGTCTCCTCCTTTGGCTTGCCCATTAAATCAAGAATATAGCTAGAGAGGGATTGGGGATTTAGCTTAGTGGCAGAGCGCTTGCCTCGCATACATAAGGCCCCTCAGCCCTGGGGGGGGAAGGACACAGCTAGAGAGAGGGTGAATGGCATAGCGTGGACTCCATTCTCCCCAAGAAATCCCTTCCTTTCTCTATTTTAATGTCGCATGGGGAAACTCAACCGTCCCTAGCTTCCTGCTAAATTCAGATTCAAGAATGTACAAATCCTACTGTTAACCGAAGCACTAATGAATTTATTATAGGTATTTTAATCTTTATATTAGAATATTCATGATTATCAGTCTTTGCTTTTGATCAGTGTAAATATGTGTAATGTCATACAAATATTAAAATTTTGTATCTGATTTTCTGAAATCTAACTCTACCAATATTCATCTTAAAACTAAAATGGAGGGCTGGAGTGGTGGCAAAAGACTGAATAAATAAACTGCTATTTTACAGGTTTAACCATTTGATGGTCTGAGAGGACAGAGGTCTTGTCCTGGGCTAGGCATCAGCAAAACACCACAGACCTACACAGTTCTTCCTGCCAGAGAACTGCATAAAATGGCCTCCTTTACCAGCACGTTTCCTTTTCAGGTTTTCCTAGGTGGTATGAGACCATCCCAAAGTGTTCATATGCCCCCCAACAGGATTACATTTCCTGGACTTTCCAAAGCTTTGCTTCATTTCAGAAGGATGTACTGTGGAAGCAAGATGGTAGAGAGGGCAACCTGGGGTCAAATATCAGTACCACATCAACCAGGCATCAATAACCCTTTTATACAGCTGCTTCCCCCTGCCCCCGAAATTAGATAGGACAGGGCAGGATCTGCCTTAATCATCAATGGAAGCAATTCTTCAGTCCAGGGATTCCTTATTAGAATTCCAGAATCAGGAAGGGGGTTCAAGCCTGAACAGGAATTTTTCTCTCTGCCACATCCACTAGCTCAGTCTTTGTCCTTGGCCAGTAGCCCACCAGTTTCGCACATCTACCTGTTACTCCACCCAGGAATGGGGCATGGACCGTGGACTACACTAAGTAGATATGACCTTGGACGAGTCACCTTTTCAGTCCTGTTTTTCCCACTATAAAAGGGGGCCAGGGAGGGACAGGAAGGAGGGGATTTTATGGGGTACGTTAGAAACCTTCAACTCAAATCATTCACTTAATTACATCTGGATGCATTTTGGACAGAGTATTTGTGGCACGTTACTGAACTGCAAAGCTCTGCACAGGCACGCGGATTTCTCGGGGTCCTGAAGCACGTTACGCAGTGCCGGTCCTGCGGGGACGAGCGTGCGGCCTGCCGCTGCGCTAGGCTCTCAGGAGGCTTGGCTGCAGCCTCTGGAAGGCACCGTGCACTCTCCACCAGCCCCAGCCCAGGCTGAGGGAGCCCTAAAAAGGCCTGGCCGGCCGAGGCGGCTTCCCTTGGCGCAACCCATCCCTGAAGTGCAAATTCTCAGACCAGAGGGGAGAATCTGCGGTCAGGCAGCGTCCCCAACAGAGCAAGGGGCTGCGACACGACCAGCCCGCGTCCTCCTCCCGCGGCAGCCCCTCACGCTCCACTCGGTGACCTTGAGTAAGGCGACTCCCCACGCCGCGTCCGCTTCCTCCACTGCAAACTAAACTGCTGGGGAGACGCTGCCCACCGAGCCGGCCCTCTGCCGGAGCGCGCAGGTGCGAGCTCAGCTGCCTCCGAGGGGCCTTTCGCACCGCAGCCCGCCCGCTCCCTACCTCGCAGCGCCTGCCCGCCGCGCTTCGCCTCCTCGTGGCCCTCCGGGCTCAGGTCGGCGTCGTACCAGCCGCTAAAGCGGTTTTCCAGGTTCCAGGCGCTCTCGCCGTGCCGGATGAGCACGAGCTTGTAGGCGGCCATGGCGGCGAAGTGAGGATGCGGCACCGGCTGGGTCTTGCAGAGATTCCGGAGTCGCAGCCCGCCCCCCTGCCGCGCCTGCGCGCTCGCGCCCCCACGCCGACTCCCGCGCGCCTTCTCTACCAAATCTTTCCACTTTCTCGGAAACGCCCTCCGCCTGCCAGGGGTGCGCATGCGTCCCAGCCCCGAGGAGCTGCCCGCTGAGCGAGGGGGCGCGCTCCAGGCCGCCAGCGCGCATGCGCCCTTCGCAGCCGGCCTCGCGTCCGCCGTGGCTGTCACGGAGCGCACGTAAGCACGAAGGGCGGCCGGGCCTTGGGCTCAAGCGCAGCTAGTGCTCTGTAGGCGGCGCTCTTCTCTAGCTGCGGCTACTCCTCAGGAGCCCATGGGGTAATAAAATTTCCCTTATCAACAACAGATGCTGGAGGGGCTGTGGGAAAAGAGGAACACTGTCACACTGCTGGTGGGACTGCAAACTGGTTCAGCCTCTATGGAAAGCAGTGTGGAGAATCCTCAAAAAATTAGGGATGGAACCACCTTACGACCCAGCTATCCCACTCCTGGGAATTTTCCCAAAAGAGTTAGAATCAGCGTATTATAGCGATGTGGCTTCATCAATGTTTATAGCAGCTCAATTTACTGTAGCTAGACTATGGAACCAACCCAGATGCCCCTCACTGGATGAGTGGATACAAAAACTTTGGTTCATATATACTATGGAATACTACTCGGCCATTAGAGAGGACGATATTATGGCTTTTGATATCAAGTGGATGGAGATGGAAAGAATTATGCGCAGTGAAGTATCCCAATCCCAGAGACGCAAGGGCGGAATGGTTTCTCTCATCTGTGGAAGCTAGAATATATGGGGAAGCAGTAGGGTAGACTGCTAACCTAACACTACTTCGAACTGAAGGACTCTCGGAGTAATAGGGGGATGGCTCCCTAGGATACTTGGAGGCATAGGGAGGGGTGGGGGAAAGGTGTAGGAAGAACTCCTAGGAGACTGGGGGTGGGAATTTGGGGGGATCATCTCAGAAGGAGATCTCTGCCCTCCATGAGATAATCCATTTAACTCAGGAGTTCTTTTGAGGGAAACAGCAACAGGGGGAACCCAAGCTGGGCATCAATGATATGGCATTAGCCCTGGATAACTAAGTATATATACAATGGTTCTTGAGTGTTTGATAATGTTTCCCCCCAATTGTATCTCTATATCCATCTAATAAAAAAAATTTCCCCTTTGAACCGTTAGTTAACCCTGCCAATTTACTGCCCCATCTGTACACGGTATTTCACACCCGCGTTCCACTCTTCTCTCATCCATTTTATTTGCTTTGTATCTCGTGAAAACTCTCAGCCTGTTGTAAAATGAGCATCATAATTCTTACCTGGTACCTGAATCAATTTTACCTGGAAGTGCTCTGTATACAGTGGCAGTCGCGCCAGTTGTGTAATCCCAGCTATTTGGGAGGCTGAGGCTGGAGGATCGCCAAGACCAGTCAGGGCAACTTAGCACAGTAAATACAAAGCACTGGGGTGTACCTCAATGGTAGAGTGCTGCCTGGCTTGTGTAAAGTTCTGAGTTCAATTCCCAGGACCAGAAAAGAAGAAAAAGAAAGTTGTTGCTATTGCTGTTTTTGCTTCACTAGGACACAAATTTTTTGTTTGTTTTGTTTTGTTTACTCTTGTTTTACAGATAAGGACCCTGACTCTGCTGGTTCCACAGCCCTGATACATATCACACACAAGGCCACACTCTAGCTTTGATGCTTCCTCCATGAATTAACCAGGTTCAAACCCCAGCACTACATACACAACTAAGTGTCCAAGAAATAAAGGCCAGATGAAGAAATAGATTCTTTCCCACTCTCTCCCTCTTTCTGTCTCTTTTAAAAATAAAAGAATGAATGAATGAATAAATAAATAAATAAATAAATATGTCTCAACTCAGGTTAGTCACAGCTTTGATGAATCGCTCAACTTTTCATTCTGTTTTCCCATTTGTGAACTGGGATAATAGTCATATCCATGGCTGGGTGTGGTGGCACACACTGGTAATCCCAGCAACTCAGGAGGCTGAGACAGGAGGATTACAAGTTTGAGGCTAGCCTCAGCAACTTAGTGAGGCCCTAAGTAGTAAGATCCTGTCTCAAAATAAAAAATAAAAAGGGCTGGGGATGTTGCTCAGTGTTTAGGCACCCCTGGGTTCAATCCCAGTCTCAAAAAAAAACAACAACAACATGTTCATATCCGCATAAAGCACTGTCAGGAGAAATATGATATGATGTGTGGGAAGGACTCGGTGCTGTGTCTAGCAACCAGTCGAAAGTAATAATAAATATTAATAACATTAATAATAAATATTATTAGCACAGATCAAGACGACAAACAAGATTTCATGAAAGGCACCAATTCGGAGTTTGTGAGCCTGGGGAGCACCTGGACAGATTCCCTCCAAGCAGGATGCCTGGTGGGGGATGATTGGCCTGCAGGAATCGAAGCAAGGCAGATAACTAAAATTCTCTGGGCAGGAGGCCAAGGGCATCTGTACCATCCACTCTGGGAAAGAACTAAGGAACCTGCTTTATTTCCTTCCCCAGCTTCCGGAAGGGATCGCTCATCACCTTGAAACCATGATGAACTCTGGTATTTATGTGTCACAGGGTATTTATCTTAGTGTAAATTTCCTCAGAACTGTGGCTTTTGGTTTGCTTGTTTGTTGTTTTGTTGTTTGTTTTGGTTCTGCAGTATTGGGTCCTAAAACTGGGCCACACATGCTAGGCAATTGCTCCACCATTGAGCTATATCCCTAGCCCTTTATATTTTGAGACAAGTTCCTGCTAAATTGCCCCTGCTGACCTGGAACTCACAATGCTCCTGCCTCAGCCTCCTGAGTTCCTGGATTACAGGCACATGCCACCATGATTGGCTACCTCACTTTTTTGTTGTTGTTGTTTTTACTCAACTGCAAATTCCTTGAGAGTGGATGCCACATCTTAACTATTTCATACACCCTCACATATGCAGGTAGCAATATGCTTTGTCCCTGGGTGTCAGAGCTGGGTGAGACCTCCAAAATCCTCCACTACAAGTGCCACTTCCTGCCACTCCAGTTCACATCTGAAAAATGAGGAAAGTGAGGTGAAGTATTCAAAAGAGCAGGAGATGAGCAAGAGACCAGTAAAAAGTCAGAGGTGACCCAGGAGGAAGGGCCTCAAGACAGGGATTTGTGTCAGAAAAGAAGGGCAGCTGCAAAGAGAGATCCAGAGGGGGAGGGGATGGCAGGCTCTGCCTGTCCACATGTGAAGGTCTTTGTAGACTGTGCAGCCAGAAACAGAATTCCTGGGGCAAATATGGAGACCCCAGCCAGGCAGGGTGGCACATACCTATAATCCCAGTGACTCGGGAGGCTGAGGCAGAAGGATCACAAGTTCAAAGCCAGCCTTGGAAAGTTAGCAAGGCCCAAAGCAACTTAGCAAGACCCTGTCTCAAAATAAAATATAAAATGGACTAGGGATGTGGCTCAGTGGTTAAGTACCTCTGGGTTCAATCCCTGGTACAAAATGTGTGTGTGTGTGTGTGTGTCTGTGTGTGTCTGTGTCTGTGTGTGTATGTGTGTGTGTATAGATCCCAATCAGGGTCTATAACAGCATCTCAAATCTAAGAAGAAACTCAAAGGTTATCAAACCAAAGTTTCTTTTCTTTTTTTTAAGAGAAAGGGAGAGAGTGAGTGAGAGAGAGGGAGAAAGGGGAAAGAGTACCAACTTTATTCATTGTTTCTTCTGATCGTTGTTTCTCTGAAAGTTGTGTGTTTCTGCTGGGGTTCGAACCCAGGTCCTTGTATATGCCAGGCAAGCACCATAATCACTGAGCCACCACTTCAGCCTCAAATCAAGTTTTCTTAAATGTTGGTAAAAGGTAAGAATAAATCCGTGTATTTCATCCTCCACTGCTTTTTTATTTCATTTTTAATCTTATCTTTTCTGAACACAAGACACAAAGACATATGTCAGGACTGATTCCTGGGCCTTCTAAATCTCTGGGGGACACAGGGGAGCATTCACAGTCCTGAGAACAAAACAGGTGGAAGGGATCTGATTATAGCTGAGGTCTGGCATGTCAACTTCCTCCCCACCCCTTTCCTGTAAGCACCCAAGGATCCTTTGTTCAGCTAAAGACAGGCAATGTCTCTGCCTCTCCTCTGCCCTGGGGACCAAAGGACAGTTGAGGATCGGGGGATCCATGGTCCATGCCTTCTTAGCTGTCATCCTAGGCCAAGAACACTCACCAATGATGAAAAGTTTGAACTGGGAATCAGCGCATGCCTGTAATCCCAGTGACTCGGGAGGCTGAGGCAGGAGTATCGAAAGTTCAAAGCCAGCCCCAATAACCTAGTGAGGTTCTAAGCAATTTAGCAAGACCCTTTCTCTCAATAAAACATAAAAAATGACTGGGTGGGGCAGGGCTGGAGAGCTGGCTCAGCGGTTCTGGTGCTTGCCTGGCAAGCGCAAAGCCTCAGATTTGAACCCCAGTACCACGTGCACAACAAAGTGTCGGAGCAACAAAAGCCACATGAAAAACTAAATAAAATTTGATTCTATTTTTCTCTGTCTCTCTCTTACTATCCCTCTCTCTTTAAAAAAATGGCTGGGGGCAGCTGGAGCAGTGGTTCAGCAGTTGGACTGCTTGCCTGACATGTGCAAGGACTTAGGTTCAAACCCCAGCACCACATACACAACTAAATGTCAGAAAAACCAAGGCCAGATGAAAAAATAAATAAAATTGATTCTCTCTTTTTCTTTTTCTCTCTCTTTCTCTCTCTTTTTAAGAGTAGGGACAGTGAGAGAGAGAGAGAGAGAGAAACAATTTTTTATTTAGCTTTTCATGTGGCTTTCATTGCTCCAAGACTCCATTGTATATGTGGTGCTGGGGTTTGTACTCGTGTGCTCATGCATGCTAGGCACGCGCCATAACCACCGAGCCTTGGCTCCAGTCCCCCTGCTTAAAAAAAAAAAAAAAAATGGCAGGAGATGTGAATCCCAGTACTAAAAAAAAAAAAAAAAAAAAAAAAAAAAAAAAAAAAAAAACTGGGTTCAGAGTTGTTGCAGCTCAGCACTAAAGACATTTACAAGGCCCTAGTTTTGCGGGAGGGAGCGGCCCACCTCTGTAATCTTGTAATCCCAGCCACTTGGGAGGCTGAAGCAGGAGCTTTGAAAGTTGGAGGTCAGCCTCATTAATTTAGCAAGACCTTGTGTCAAAATTTAGAACAAGATGAAAAGAACTGGGGATGCAGCTCAGTGGTAAGGCGCCCCTAGTTCCATCTCCAGTACAAAAAAAAAAAAATTGAACTCAGCCTTTCTCCAAGCAGGCCTCTAAACCCTGAACTCTTAGGACAGAAAGCCTGCCACCTTACTAGAACAGTGTTCAGTTTCTCAGGTCCTAGGGAACAACTTGTTTTCAAACAACAAGTGTATGGATCAGGAAAATGCAGAGAATGATAATCAGGAGTCACAGCCTCACCCTCTACTGTGCCTCCAGAACCGGAAAGGCCTCCCTTCCCCGTTTATTTTTTTCTCCACAGAAAAATAACTCCCTTATCAAGTACAGAACATTCAGCGAAGGCCTGGATTTAGAAAGAGTGGGGGAGCCCAGTTTCGGAGGGGTGGAAGAAGCAGTGGCTGCTGCTTAGCCCCAGGACTCCCTGTGAAGACACCACATGTCTTTACTTGGGAACCATCTTTTGCAAACTCATCACCAGATGTTCAACTGTTGGCGTCTGATGAGAGGATTTATGGCAGAGAGAGAGAGAGAGAGTAGGCTGAGCTGATGCCCCACGACTCTGAGCTTCAAGGAAGAGGGACTGTACTTTCTGGAGGCTTGAAATGCAGTCACCATTGAAAAGGAACAGTCTTGGGGCTGAAGCAGTGGCTCAGTGGTTGAAGTACTTGCCTGGCATGTGTGAAGACCCAGGTTCGAACCCCAGCACACATACACAATTAAGTGTTGGAAAAACGAAGGCCAGATGGAAAAATAAATAAAAATCAATTCTCTCCTCCCCTCCCTCTTTCTCTTTCAAAAAAAAAGAAAAGAAAAGAAAAAAGAAAGAAAAGGAACAGCCTGGGATGCCAGAAAAGCAACAAGAGAGTCTGGGCAAGTTAGTGGCTTCCTCTAGGACTCCCATGACAGCACCCCTTGCCCGAAGCTCCAGGCTGGGGTCATCATCCCAGCTTCAGTACAAGCCCTTCTCTCTGGATTGTGAAACTTGTCTGTTCTCTGAGAAGAGACCATAAGGCTCGCACCAGGCCCTGTGCATGAAACCATGAAGATGGCCATGCTCAAACTGGGCAGTAAACAAACCTTCTCACTCCTTCTGCCATCATCCACATAAAACAGTGGTTCAGCGCATGGAGCGCTTGCCTGGCATGTGCACAGACCCAACTTCGAACCCCAGCACCACAAACACAACTGAATGCCCGAGAAAGAAAGGTCATATGAAAAAGCAAAGTTGATTCTTTCTTCTCTCTCACTCTCCCTCTCTCCTCTAAAACAAAAATAAAAACAAAAAAAAACTCTTTTCTTAGTCTATATTTTCTTAGATTAAATTCTGAAGCCAGGTGCTCAGGAGGCCAAGGCAGGAGGTTTCCAAGTTCAAAGCCAGCCTCAGTCACTCAGTGAGGCCTTAAGCAACTTAGCGAGATCCTGTCTTAAAATAAAATATCCAAAGGGCTGGGGCTGTGACTCCGTGGTTAAGTGCTCCAGAGGTCAATCCCTGGCACTAAATAAATACAATAAATTCTGAGTACAAAACAGGCACTTTGTTATTTGCACTAAATTTGTATTGAGTTCAGTGAGTGGCTGGCAGTTAGTAGTGTGTTAGTCCAGTGTCTCTGAGAAGCAGTGGTCAAGACAGGACCTGCAGGAAGTGTATCAGGAGAATTGCCTGTGATGGGAAACGGGGAGAGGGAGCACAGAGCCACTCTGAATGAAGGAAGAGAGAAGGAAGCAGAAAAGCCAGCCTGTCAGGGAGTCCTTGAGTCAAAGTCACCATTCAAAGAGTTCTGTCTCCCAGGAGCAGGGCTGCCTCAGTATCCTTGATGTACGGATGTTAAGTTGTGAGTGTGTGCAGCCTGCCAGGCCTCTGGAGGGATTTTAGAGTGAAGCAGCTGGGGTCCTGGCCCACCAGCTCCCTGCTGTTGAGATCTGGACCACCGAGCATATCCTCCATGTCTCTCAGGAGTGTATTAAGGTCACCACTCAGCTATTAAAGGGAGCTGTCAGTTGATGCCGGGTAACAGGGTTTCCATATACCTATTTAAGATCTTGCTGGGGTGGAGCAGAGAGACTTATGACATTAATATTTCAATATTTTTTTTTGGTACTGGGGATTGAATCCAGGGGCGCTTTACCACTGAACCACAATGGCAGCCCTTTTTATTTTTTTATTTTGAGACATAGTATTGCTAAGTTGCTGAGGTTGGCTTTGAAGTTGTGATTCTCCTGCCTCAGCCTCCCCAGCCACTAGGATTACAGGTGTGTACCATCACATCTGGTGGTCTTAATATTTCTGACCTCAGAGAAAGAAAATGGCCTCTCTGAGCTGGCACTCCGAGCAGGTTCAGGGTTATTCAGCCTCAGGAATATGGACAAGAAAGAACAACCAACAGAAATCCACACGAGTTTCTTAAATGGTTAAACATAGTTACCGTAGGACTCAGCAAGTCTGCGCCTAGCAATGTACTCAAGATAGATGAAAATACGTCCACACAAAAATCAAATACAAATGCACAGTGATGTCCATAATGGTGTTATTCACAATAGCTAAATCGTGGAAACAACCCAAACGTCCACCAACTGGCGAATGAGTAAAGATGTGGGACTTGCATGCGGTGGAAGGTTATCTGGTCATAAAAAGAAATGAGGTACAGACATACACTACTGTGTGATTGAAACTTGAAAACATGCTGAATGAAAGAAGTCACTCAAAAAGGACCTCAACTGGGGCTGGAGCGGTGGCTCAGCAGGTATAGCACTTGCCTACCATGAGTATGCGGGTTCAAACCCCAGCAGCACGCGCACAACCAAGTGTCTGAGCAATGAAAGCCATGTGAAAAACTAAATAAAATTGATTCTGCCTTTCTTTTTTTCTCTCTCTCTCACTGTTCCTCTCTTTAAAAAAAAAAAAAAAGAACCTCAATTTATAAGTCTCCACTTAAGTGAAATGTCCAGAACAGGCAAATCTGTAGAGACAGAAGGAAGATTAGTTTTCTAGGGCTGGAAGGATTGAGGATTGAGGTTATAAACAAGGAGTACGTGATTTCTTTCTTTCTGTTTTTTTGTTTTATTTTGTTTTGTTTTTTTGTGGAGAACTGGGGATGGAACCAAGGGGTGCTTTACTCCTGAGCTACATCTACAACTCCTTTTATTTATTTATTTTTTTATTTTGAGACGGGATCTTGTTAAATTACTATGGTTGGCTTTGAACATGAGATCCTCCTGCCTCAGCCTCCCAAGTCACAGGGATTACAGGTGTGTGCCCCTGCGCCTGGCCATAGTTTCTTTTTTTTCAAGGCTGAGGGTCGAACTCGGGGCCTTGTGCGTGCTAGGCAAGCGCTGTGCCACTGAGCTAAATCCCCAACCCCCACAGTTTCTTTTTGAGGTGATAAAAATGTTCTCAAATTGACTGTGGTCAAGTAGCATGTATCTGTTAAGTTACTAAAAACAAATTGTATACTTTATTTATTTATTTATTTATTTTTAAAGAAAGAATCAATTTTATTTAGTTTTTCACATGGCTTTCATTGTTCCCATACTTTGTTGTGTACGTGGTGCTGGGGTTTGAACTCCTGTACTAGCGCATGCCAGGCAAGCACCGTGACTGCTGAGCCACCGCTCCAGCCCCTGTAAACAAGTTTGTTTGTTTGTTTGTTTGTTTTTTAAAGAGAGAGGGACAGTGAAAGAGACAGAGAAAAAGAGAAACAACTTTATTTAGTTTTTCACATGGCCTTAGTTGCTCCAACACTCAGTTGTGTATGTGGTGCTGGGGTTTGAACCCGGGTCCTCGTGCTTGCCAGGCAAGCGCCAAAACCGCTGAGCTACCACTCCAGCCCTGTAAACAAGTTTTAAGGGGGAAAGAAAAAACACCCACAAGAGCCCTTGCTCCCTGGGAGGAAGTGGGCAGGTGGCTCTGGGGAAACTGAAATGGTGGCTGAGCTGCAGGGAGACAGCAGTCTGCTGCTAATCCTGGTCCCATGGAGCTCAGGGTTCTCCTCTGCAGCTCAGGTATATTCGTAGGAGTGTGAGTGGGCAGGAACAGGAGGGTGTCAGCTGAGTGTGTGGTGCACACCTGTGATCTCAGCTACTCAGTAGGATGAGGCAGGAGGATGGCAATATTGAAGCTAGACTCATCAACTTAGTGAGACCCTGTCTCAAAAAATAGAAAGGGTTAGGATGTGGTAGAACACTCGCCTAGCATATCAACCCCTAGCAACACACACACACACACACACACACACACACACACACACACACACAAAACCTATAAATTTTTGCTGAACTGGAGAATTAAGGAGGGACAAAAAAAAAAAGAGTCCTCAGTGGAGACAGGGGCAAAATCTGGCTGTGAGATCTGGCCAGGACAGCCACACTGTCCTCGGATGCCTCACATCTCCCTTACAGGACAAATGACTAGGAGCGAGGCTTCTAGGTCTCATTTCTGAGTTGATGTTCCTCTGCTGAGCAGTTAATTGTGTTGGGAACTTCCTGGCCCCAGGATGCTAGGAAGAGGTGACAAGTGCAGATCTCAGGGACACAACCTGGGCCAGGACAAAATTTTACACCAGCCAGTCCATAAACCTCCCTCCCCTGACCTAAGGATCCTTTATTAAGTAAAATAAATCCAGGGGTAAAAGGTGGGGGGGGAACCAAACAATTCCTACCAATAGAAAAGACTGTTCTGTTGCCATGACAAGAAGTCACCTTCATGACCAGTTTTAAACCATTTAATCAGGACAACTTGTTCTGTGTAGCTTACAAGGACAATTTGTCTCTGTGAACAAGCTGTTCAGAAAGCAAGCCCACTGGCAACAGTCACCCTGCTGGTGACCAAGGAGCCAAGGAGCCCCACCTCTCTTTCCTTTTAGTGTGCCCCACTGAGCCTCACAGCTCCCACTCCCTGTATAAGGTCACTTCCGTCATCTACCAATAGAGAGTGGATGGACCTCACCTGCATAGCCCTGCCTTCCTTAAGCAATGATATGTTCACACCCTCAGGCTTTTCTTTTTTCTTTTTCTTTCTTTTCTTTTCTCTCTCTTTCTTTTTTCTTTCTTTCTTTTTTTTGGGGGGGTATCAGGGATTGAACCCATCCCTGGCCCATTTTTATATTTTATTTTTGGTACTGGGGATTGAATCCAAGGATGCTTTACCACTGAGCCACATCCCCAGCCCTTTTTATATTTTATTTTGAGACAGGGCTCTTAAGCTGCTCAAGGCTGCGCTAAGTTGCTGAGGTTGTCTTTGAACTTGCAATCCTCCTGCCTCAGCCTTCTGAGCTGCTGGGATTACGGATATGCCTCATGGCACGGTACCTAGCACACCTTCAGCTTTTCTTTCACGGGTGCTCCAGGCATGGTGCCAAGCATTTCACCTGCATTATTTCGTTTGAGCCTCGTAACAGCCGCATATTTTCAGATGAAGACACTGTGGCACGGAAACTTTAGCTGCCTGCCCCAGCTTACACCGCAGGGAAGGGGTTGCAAACTCGGGCTTTCTAAGTCCCAAGCCTGGGCTCTGACGCTGCCAGCAGCTGCGACTGTCTGTGGATCCTTATGCTGTAACAAAGGCCCTCTCGCTTTCCCAGAGCTTGAGCCCTAAATTAAACACCCAAGCCATCTGTTGCTGCTTTGTTTTGGGCAACAGGCTAACCCTCAATTTCCCTTTTTCCTGCCCAGTGTTGTAACAGATTATAACCCCAGTGACCTAAAAATGACCCGCCTTCCCCTCAAGGCCCTAGTGCTTTGGGTGTGGCAGCTGGCAGTTGCTATAGGGCAAGTTCCTGGCTAAGAGTTGAATCTTCAACTTCTACCCATTAGTCAACTCTGTACCCTTGGGGATGTCACCAAACCCCTTGAACCATGTATCTCCTCTGTGAAGTGAGGACACCTACTGTGTCTTCCTCACATCATAGGTGAGAAGGTATTTTGGATCCCCTAAGAGTTTTCTGGGTAACATGAATAGCTTTTGCTTATTGCCTGATCGCTATATTCCAGGGAGTGTGCTCAGCACCTAACATGCATTCTCTCTCTCTCTCTCTCTCTCTCAGCAGGGGGAGATAGAGGATCAATTTTATTTATTTTTCCATGTGGCCTTTGTTTCTCCGACACTTAGTTGTGTATGTGGTGCTGGGGTCTGAACCCGGGTTCTCGCACATGCCAGGTGAGTGCTCTAACCACTGAGCCCGAGTTCCAGCCCCATAATGTGCATTGTCTTATTTAGTTCTCACAAACCCTACAGGTAGGCATTCTTATTATCTCCATTTTAGTGATGTGGAGGAGTGAGGTTGAGAGAGTTAGGTGTCTTGCTCAAAGTCACACAGCAAGTGGTGATACTTGAATTTCAACTCTGAGGGCCTAAGCGCAGGATTATCCTATGGCAATGAGTGGTCCTTTTTAGCTTTATGTAGCATGGCTGATTGTGGACAGGGCTAATGGCTCTGGGTAGAAGCCATCATTGGAATTCAGAGGTGGGAGTTGGTCCTGCACCAAGGATGTGAGCCTTAGGGTGAAGTGTGGGAGAGAATATGCTCAGTACAACTGGATGTCTCCTGTCCTCTCTTCTGGCACCATATGCCTCCTGGAGAAGGCTCTAAGTAGAGAGGAGAGAGAATCAATTTTATGAATTTTTTCATCTGACCTTTGTTTCTCGGACACTTAGTTGTGCATGTGGACTGGGGTTCGAATCTGGGTCTTGGCACATGCCAGGCAAGCACTCTAATGGCTGAGCCAGTGCTCCATCCCCCTAAGTACTTTTTTTTTTTTTTTTTTGTTAAGAAAGAGGGACAGTGAGAGTGAGGGAGAGAAAGACAGAAGCAATTTTTACTTAGTTTTTCATGTGACTTTCATTGCTTCGATACTTTGTTGTGTACGTGGTGCTGGGGTTCAAATCCGCATCCTCATGCATGCCAGGCAAGCACCTGGCATGATGAGCCACTGCTCCAGCCCTGTAGATACTCTTAGGATGGAGAACCAGCAGGTGACCTGTGGCCCCTCAAAGCCCATTACACTCTGGTGATTCATCCAGATGCTATATCGAGTTATTATGCAGACCCGTTTTGGAAGTGAGCAAGTTTCTGTTGGCCAGGAAAAGTTGGGAAGGCTGGGCCTCTGGATCTCCCCTGTATGATTTGCAAAGTCTGGCCTCTTTCTCAGCACCGCTTTCTTTCGGTAGGGGTTTAGCCCAACAGGTTGTTTGAAGTGCTCCCTCTGGTGGAAAAGTGTACCATTGCACCCTTTGCAAAGTATCACCAGTAACTTTGAAATTGATCATATTTTGACAGTGACTTACATTTTCACATTGAATCATCACAGTAGCCCAGTGGATTTAGTAATATTATCACAACTTTAAATAGTAAGAAGTAAGATAAACCCAACACTGTCTCTCAGCAATTGTTCCCAGGTCTCTGGTAGTTAGCACTATCTTGCTTGCAATAGTTTCCACACTACTCTTCCTCTTCCTCCCCAGAACACCAGTTCCCTTTTATCAGTATTACCACCAAAGTCTCAGTCTGTGTCCTAGGGGTGGGGCTCATACTACGGGTGGAGCTGTCTCCTGGGGCGGGAGGGATTGGGGGCCACAGTTGGTGCTGACTTCTGTATTTTTTGCAATGATGCTTTCTCACATTAACAGTTTTTAAGCTTTCTGCTCTGTGTGCACAGAATCCTTCTTATTTTCAGTCCACCTGGATAGTGTAAGATTATACAGATGAGAACACAAATTATAAGCTTACGGCCCAATGAATTATTGCTTAGTGAACACATTTATATAAACTTGAAAAGATTAGGATATAGCCATACCTCTTGTGCCTACTCTATTATTATCACCTCCCAAAAGTCTGTGATTCTGACTTTTTTTTTGTACTGGGGATTGAACCCAAGGATGCTTAATCACTAAACCATATCCCCAGCTCTTTTTATTTCTTATTTTGAGATAGAGTTTTGCAAAGTTTCTTAGGGCCTTGCTAAATTGCTGAGGTTGACTTTGAACTTGCAATCTTCCTGCCTTAATCTACGGAGTCCCAGGGATTACAAGTATATGCCACTATGTCTAGCTGTGATTCTTCCAGTGTAGATTAGTTATGCTTTTGAATTTCATCTAATGGAATCATGCAACATGCATTCTTTTGTGTCTGGAGTCTTTCATTCAAGTTAGACAATGCATGCTGTTGCATGTAGCAGTAGTTTTTCTTCCTCATTGCATTTGCTATGTAGAAGTTTCTGTACAATTGAATGCTATAGTGTTTCATTATATATCAATATACCATTAACAGAAGAATGGATAAAAATTTATTTGATCATTTTCAGTATTTGACTATTATGAATATTCTCTCCTCCCCCCTCCTCTCATATATAAGTAAGCATCTTTATTGGTGTATATCCAGGAATGAATTGCTGGGTTATGGCTAGGAATATATTCAGTTTTAGGAGATACTACCACATAGTTGAACAAAGTGATTGTATCAGTTTTATACTTCCACCAATAGCATATGTAGTCTATTGCTCCACATCCTTAGCAACCTTAGTATTGCTAATCATTTTAATTTTTGCCGTTCTGGTGAGTACATAGTGGCATTTCATTATGATTTTAATTTGCAAAGCGAATCTGGAACACAGGGGTTGCTTTTTTTTTCTACGCGCAAGTCAAACTGATTTCAGATTTGAGTAGGTCAGATTTTTTCAAAAGTAACGGAAAGGTACATTTGTTTGTTTTTAACTTACAAATAAATTACAGATTTATAAAGCTATTTACAAAGAAATTCAAGTTTTGGGGCTGCAGCGATGGCTCGGCGGTTACAGCTCTTGCTTGGCATGCGCGAGTACCCAGGTTCAAACCCCAGCACCCACTTACACAACTAAGTGTTAGAGCAAGGAAAGCCACGTGAATAACTCAATAAAAATTGATTCTCTCTCTCTCTCCCTCTCACTGTCTTCTCTTTAAAAAAAATTCAAGTTTTTACAAGGCCAAGCACCGTGGCCCCCAAAACTTCCTAGCAACAGAACTTTCATAGCAATATCATATCTCCTTGGGGTGTCTCTGCGAGCCGAAGCACCCAGACAACATAAAACCGGATGTTGACTGTTTTGCCACGGTAACGCACGCGAATCCGGAAGTGACGTCAGAGGAAGAGGAAGTGAAGTGTCCTGGGAACCCACGTGGACTCCGTGCTCGTTGCTGCGTTGCTGAAAGCCGGTTCTGTAAGCTAACTGGGGATCGCAGTTTAGTCAACATGGGTCGCTCGGGGAAGTTGCCCTCGGGTGTCTCGGCTAAGCTGAAGCGCTGGAAGAAAGGGCACAGCAGCGACAGCAACCCCGCAATCTGCCGCCATCGCCAGGCTGCCCGCAGCCGCTTCTTCAGCCGGCCTTCAGGTACCCGGTTCCTGAGCGGGTCTGGATCTGGATGGGTCTGCGTGCTCTCGAGGTCCGGGACCAGGCAGCGGTCCCGAGGTCCGGGACCAGTTCATCTGATGGGTTGTCGGATCTGGAGATCACTGTAAAGGCCCTCACGATTTTACAGATGCGGAAAGTGTCCACAGTGAGGACGTAGCTTATCCAGGGTACCGCGGGTGTCAGAGTTCGGACGTGTGACTGTAGCTTAACCTTGGGTGGCTCTTTAGAGAAGCTTTCTTCTTTATATGTTCCCCTGCCCCATCACTGCAACTCCCAGACGACTCCCTGATGTTTATGCCATTGGTACGAGGGAACCGACTTGGAGGGTTCCTTTTCGCCATGGTGTTCAAAGCTTTAGGCACAGTGGGCGGAAAGGCAGGCCATGTTCAGAGTTCAGCTTGCGGTTTGGGGGTTTGGAGCAGGCTGCTTTGCTTCACAGGGTTGTTCTGTTCTATCGGCCAAAATGAGGTTTGGGTAGAAGTGCGGGGGCCTTACCTTGTACCTCCGGTTCTCAGGAAAGAGTGACCTGACAGTTGATGCCGTGAAGTTGCATAACGAGCTGCAGTCAGGGTCCCTGCGCCTGGGCAAAAGCGAAGCCCCCGAGACGGCCGTGGAAGAAGATGAGGAGCTACCTCTCACTCAGAAGTCCTCGGGCACCTTCCTGAGTGGCCTCTCTGACTGTACAAATGTCACGTTCAGCAAAGTGCAGCGCTTTTGGGAGTCCAACTCAGCTGCCCACAAGGAGGTATTTGGGAGGCTAAGGAGGGTGTGGAGAGGGAGAGGCCGGGCTCAGCGTTTTATTTTCATCCAGCCCTGGTGACAGCAGCTGGTATTTCTGGATGATGTGTCATCTCTCCTACCGTTTGTGCCCTCTACATAGTTTCCTCCTAGGGCAGGTTCCATTTTCTACTTTTTATAAGCACATCTCTCCCGCTAAAGTGTAAAGTCCTTGAGGGTAGGAATATTTTCCAGACATTGTCTCCATAACTGTTCCTAACACATGACTTTTAAATAGAATGTTGCCAAGAAACTGGTTGTGTTAACTAATGGTGAATAACGGTGGTTAGAACATGTTTTATCTAGCAAAATTAAATTTTATATATCTTTATAATTTTATTTATGCTTTAAAGTTATATACATCTATAGTTTTTGTTGTTTAGATGAAAGATGTTGAAATTTTAAATGTGTTGTGACTAGAAAAAATGTGATAGTTATTCTCCCAATTTGACCCCTTCCTAGTGGCCACTATTCATGAGTCATTGTGTGTCCATGTAGATAGCACTGTACAATAGTGATGTGAAGGGAGCCACATGTGTAATTTAAAAAATTTTAGTAACTACATTAAAAAGGTAAACAAACAGGTGAAATTAATCTTTTTTATTTAGTTTTTTAAAAATTTTGTTGGTACCAAGGATTGAACCCAGGGTGCTCTCTACACTGAGCTATACTTCTAGCCCTCTTGTTTTTTACTTTGAGGCAGACTCCAAATTGCCCAGGTTGGCCTTAAACTTGCAATCCTCCTGCCTCAGCCTCCCGAGTCACTGAGATTACAGGTGTGTACCATCATGCCCAGCAAATTTTAATGTATTTTATTTAACCTGGTATACATATAAAGTATTATCATTTCAGGTCAACATATATAACCAATATTTTTTTTTTGTTTTCAAGAGAGAGGGACAGTGTGAGAGAGAAAGAGAATCAATTTTATTTAGTTTTTCATGTGGCTTTTGTTGCTCGGAGACTTCATTGTGTACGTGGTGCTGGGGTTTGAACTCTCATACTCGCGCATGCCAGGCAAGTGCCATAACTGCTGAGCCATGGTTTCAGCCGCAACCAGTATTTAAAGAAAAATTTTTTTTCCTCCTCTAAGAGAGGGTCTTGCCATGTGAGCTGGGCAGTCCTGAAACTTCTGGGCTCAAGCAGTTGTTCTCCTTTAGCCTCCTGAGTAGCTAGGACTGTAGGCATGTGCCAACACTCATGATTCAAAAAAATGAAAGATGCATTATTTTTATTTTATTAAAAATGTTTATTAGCGGGGCTGGAGCGGTGGCTCCGTGGTTATGGCGCTTGCCCGGCATGCATGAGTATGTGAGTTCAAACCCCAGCACCATGTACACAACAATGTCTTGGAGCAATGAAAGTCACATGAAAAACTAAATAAAAAATTGTTTCTCTCTCACTGTCCCTCTCTCTTTAAATAAATTAAAAAAAAAATGTGTACTAGGCACAGTGATGCATACCTGAAATCCCAGATAGGAGTATCTGTTTGAGAACTGCCTGGGCAACTTAGTAAGACCCTGTCTCAAATGTAAAAAAAAAAAAAAATAAAGGGGCTTGAGCAGTGACTCGGTGGTTATGGCGCTTGCCTGGCATGCACGAGGACGCAAGTTCAAACCCCAGAACCACATACACAGTGAAGTGGCAACAAAAGCCACATGAAAAACTAAATAAAATTGATTCTTTTTCAGGAGACTGAGGATTGCAAGTTTGAGGTCAGCCTCAGCAACTTAGGCCTTAAACAACTTAACAAGACCTATCTCAAAATAAAAAAATAGAAAGGGCTGGGGATGTGGCTCACTGGTAAAACGCCCCTGGGTTCAGACCCTAGTACCAAAAAAAAAGTTTATGGTTTATTGAAAATACTTGGTTTGTATTTAGAATTTAACATTTATTGTTGCAAAAGTAGATTCACATGCCCAGATTGTTGTAAGTAAATGTTTTCCACTAAATTGATCGTTAGATGGTTTTTGTTTGGTGCTAAGGATTAAACTCAAAACTTCAGACATGCTAAGTTCTACAATTAAGTTACACCTCCAGCCCAAGTATAGTTTTGAAATTTAATTAAG
>PVKS010029764.1:0-25050 GCA_004027875.1 Aplodontia rufa | reverse complement strand
GTTAAGATGATGTGGTCAGATCAACATGAAGATGTCTTCTTGTCCTGATTCTAGGTAAAGCTTCTCACCTTTATGGTCAGCAGTGAGCTTTCTGCTCCTCAGTGTACTTCACTCCCATGAAGCAAAGCAGTTATTGAACACCTACTGTGGGCCAGGGATGCCTTCGGTTGAGAGCCACTTTGTAGCCTTTCTGAACTGAGTCGGGATATAAACACCGAGACGCTAAAAACAAACATAAACACCCAAACACGGGCATACATACAAGCATGCATACACATCCACTAATAAATACACATAAATATATGTTTTAAAGTCTTGACTTGATAAATGCCTACAGGGTATCTGGCTGGGGATGTGGCTCAGTGGCAGAATAAATGCTTAGCCTGGACAAAGCCCTGGTTCCCATTCTCAGCCCCCCCCAAAAAGTGTATATTAAATCAACATGCTGTACACCTAGGATATATACAATGTTATTCCTCAATTATTCCAAGATCAGATTAATTTTTAAGAAACATCTTGGCTGGATTCTCTACCTATCAGGATACACCTGGGTCTAAATTTCATGTCTCCCTGCCTCCCACACTTGTGGTGACTCCTCTTACACCTCCCTGCCTCCACATGAAGGGCAGATGGACCACATTTAAACCTCAGATACTGTGCGATCCTGGGGCTGACTTTGGGCATTTTTTGGTCCATGCTTGGACCTCTGCTTTGCTCCATGCCCCCAGACCCTACCCTGTGATTCAGCTTTTCTTAGAAATGCCCACCTGGGTCTTGAGATCAGCAGCATGATTCCACACCTGCCCCGAGCTTCAAGGTTCCTCTAAGGCCCTGGGC
This sequence comes from Aplodontia rufa, assembly GCA_004027875.1. Lineage (NCBI taxonomy): Eukaryota > Metazoa > Chordata > Mammalia > Rodentia > Aplodontiidae > Aplodontia > Aplodontia rufa. The sequence goes on along the minus strand of PVKS010029764.1, from coordinate 24,213 downwards.
CACAGACCAGAGACTGGACCCTTTCAGAGCCCCTCCCAATGGCCCACCTTCCTGGTGTCCTCAGTACCCCGCCTGTGGGTCACTTTGGAACACTCTCCAGAACTTGAGCTGACCTTATGGATGGCGAGCTTTCTCCTACTGGCAGGAACTTACTTGGGCCACCAACATAGAGACCGGATTGATATGCCTCCCTCTGCTCTACCCTATTGTAAGCACAAAATCCCAGGGGGAGGCGTGACGGTCCCATGTCCATTTATTTGAACAGATGCACATGAGGCCTCTTTAGCTGTAAGCTCTTAGAATTTCTCCCCATTGTGAACGTCTTGGGCAGTGTGATGCTTTGTGGTGGAGGCTCAGAGGATGTTTAGCAGCATCCTGGGCCTCTACCAATGAGAGATCAGTAACATCCCCAAGTTGGGACAGCAAAAGATGTCTCCAGACACTGCAGAGAAACGCCACTTCTGAGAACCACTGCTGTAGACAATCCACATGATTCTTCCGAGTTGAGAAGGCATCTCCCCGTATCCCCTATCTGGCATCTTGGGAAGAAGGAGCCCACGATGGTGTGGATCCAGGGCAACAGCTCTCTTACAAGATTCATTCTGCTGAAGTGTGTGGCTGTGGCTTACACAGGAGAAGTCTTTGTTCCCCACTCGGCACCCCAGTTTTCCTTTGGGGAACTTGCTCTCTCCAGCCTCAGGTCAAGGAATTCAGAAGCATTCTATCCACCTGGCTGGCTGCCAGCCTGAATGTGGACTTGAGATGGTCCAATGAGAGTCAGCCCTAAGTCGTTTACCCTTGGAACAAGGAAGCTGTTTTGGCCACCGTGGATTTTAGGAGCAAGCCTAGAGCTGTCTGTGTTCCATCTTGTACCATGCTAAGAATGGAGTTGCCACATTGGCGTCTGAAAAATAGAAGAGAGAAGGACAGAATGAGGGACTGCAAAAAAAATCTACCGTTGGCGTGGACACCTAGATGCAGCCACACCTGAAGTTCATATGCCTGCACGTGACAGCCAATGTTTTTATTTATCTAAACTATTCTGTTCATTGAAACTATTTTGAGTTGAGTTTGTTATTTGCAATCAAGAATCCCACTAGAGGGCTGGAGTGGTGGCTCGGCAGTTACGGCGCTTGCCCTGCATGCGCAAGTACACGGGTTCAAACCTCAGCACCCACGTACACAACTAAGTGTCGGAGCAACAAAAGCCATGTGAAAATCTCAATAAAAATTGATTGTCTCTCTTTCTCTCTCTCTCTCACTGTCCTTCTCTCTTTAAAAAAAAAAAAGAATCCACTAGATACATCTAAGATATATGATGCCTAACATAGCATGGGAACATGATAGGTGAACAATATAAACATTGTTATTATTTAATTGACGGCTATTTGATTACCTACTGTGCGTTAGGCCTAAGGCTCATGATTAAGTGCTGAGACTTCCTGTAATTGAAGGCTTGAATTTCAGTGCTGGGTCCATCCCTTACATGTGATCCGGGCAAAGTCACTATTCCTGTCTGAGCCTCAGTTTCCCGTAACCATAGGAAGATGGGATTGGAACAGATCAGACATTATAAATCGGAGGCCATGGTGAGAATCCGGTTCTTTCTTGTCCGTTCATTCTTCTCTTTCTTTCTTTCATGTATGTGTGTTTCATTTGACCGACCCAACATTTTACAATTTAGAACATGTCGGGTGAAAATTCAGAAGGCTGACTGCTTCAGAAAACCAGGCCAGTCGCATGGGGCCCTGGTGATCTCAGGGCAGTGACCAACAGGGGGGCCCCATCCCTCCGCACTCTCTGTGTGGCTTCGCTCGGCTGCAGCACGGTGCCTGTGGACCACAGATGCATCAGAATTCGTGTTTTCTGGCCTGTTTTCTTTCAGCTCGGGTGCTTTCTGACGCGGCAGAACACAGGTTTCAACAGCAGGACACTAAAAGGCAAAAGAGTCCAGAGCAAGATGGAAGCGGGAGGGAGCGCAGGTGCCAGTCCAGCTCTGCGGGGCCGCCCTGGGTCCTCAGGCTCCGAAATGGCAGCTGTCAGGGGACAGAGACAAACAAGAAAGATTGTCTCTCTTTGCTTTTCTGCCACACAAAGAAAATCCCTCTCCGTGGAAAACCTTCTCTGCAGACTTTGATGTCCCTCTTCCAAGGGAGCCACTTCAGACTAGAGAGGCAGGCAGGGGCAGGGAGCCCAGAACAAAGCCGCGCTTCCCCTGCTGCTAATTATTCTCCTTCTGTGTAAATAATTATCTGGAAGGGAAAAAAAACAAGCTGTGGCTACAGAGCTGGAAAGCAAAAGACAGATGAAAGGAGGTTGGGGATTTGATGTGTCCCCCGGGACCGTCCCGGAAGGGAACATGAGGCCCGGCCAAGCCTCCTCCCTTCCTGGGTTTTAAACACCTAGTCTGGGACTTTCAAAGCCCTGGGCATTGGTGCTGTAATTAAATCATGTTCTGGAAGCGGCGTGTGGGCGATCCTGCAGTCTGTGGCTCAGGCTCCTGTTGGGCTCTGCCTGAGCGGAGGCAGGGAGTCTCAGGAATGAAGGCTCTGGAGTCATCAGGCCTGCGTTGGAACCTGGCTTCACTGCTTATTGTAAACAGGATTGGGGACAAGTTGCTTACTATAAATGGGATCAGGGACCAGTTATTTCTTCCCACCCAGGGCCAGTGTGGAGGCTGTCACTTCTGCCTAGAGCTCCCCGCCATTCCCTAGCCCTGGGCAGCTAGTCCCTAGATCACCGCAGTGGATGCTGCTGGCACCCTGCTGTACCCCTTGTGTTTAGTGTTTCCTACGCACCCCTGTCCAGTGTCCCATCACTCAGCCACTTCCTGCCCCACACCTATCTATGGCTGAATTGTTTCCCCAGGCACTGGAGCTCTGGCTACCCACGTGCCTGGCACGTCGGAAGCATTAGGGAGTGAGTGGTACCTTCCTGCAAGGGTAGGGGAATAAATTCCCGGCCTTTATTCCTAGGTGATGAATATCGGAGGCGTGTGACCTGCACAGCTGCCCAGCAGGAGTGGCCTCCAGTTGCCCAGAGTGGCCCTTGTCTCCACAGTGGGCTCTTTCCTTTCCCTGCCTGGACTCTCACCCGTCCTCCAGGGCTCCCCCGTCACTCGAATCCTGTCTCAGAGTCTGCTCCTGGGGAGCTCAGACTCAGCCAGCCGCCCTCGACCCTAGCACAAATGGCACCTCCTGGACAGGAGGTGGGGCACTCAATCTGACACCCAGACCAGAGCAGGACGCGTTTCCTCTACGTCGTTGATGCTCGAGGTCTTGGTCATCACAGCTTGTAAATTCCTGGGTTTGATCGGCATCCTCAGCTCCTAGTACAGACCCTGACATATATGCATGCTCAATAAACGCTCAGGAGCGACTGCTTCCTCCTCTGTGGAATGGGAGCCGGTAACGATGCTTACCTCGATGGAAGGTCTCAGGATTAAAAAGCACAATCTTCATCAAGAGACCAGCGTACGAATCAACACAGCGCCCCGGGCACCGCGAATGTTCTAAACGTGACCTCAGCTCTCAACCCCTCTTTCACCCACCACCAAGGTCACATACAAAACTGGAGTGATCCTAAAATCCCATGCGCCTGGAATGCTTTCCCCTGGGTCATGAATAAAGAAACTGAGCCCCAGAGAGGTGCAGTAATTTGTCTTAGAGACACAGCATTCGAGGGGAATGGCCAAGGCTCTGCCTCATGCCAAACACTCCCAGCTTCGCATTCAAGACCTAGAAAAGAGCTGGCATCAGGGAGACCTGTCCAGGGTTGAGGAAATGGTTTGGGGGAGAACAATATGGACAGAAAACTTGCTAAGTCGTGATCACTTTACCCCGAGTGCATGGGGACGTGGGAGTCTCTCCCTCAAGGCACAGGAAGGACAGGCGAGGGGATGTCCCCACGAGGGGGCCTGGCAGAGAAAGTCAATCAGGTCCCCAGAATCACTCCACCCGGCCCCACATCTCTACCTGACAGTGGAGCCCTTCATCAAGAGGACATTCAGAGGCACCGTGAAGGACATTTAGAAGAAAGAATGAGAAACGGAACACCCAGATGCCCAGCCGTCCACAAAAGAGGCTCTACAAAGGGGGTCAGGTGCATCTGGTGGGCAGAGGAAGCAAAACTCGAATTTGGACATCAGATGCTCCCAAGCAACGCAGCCAGATAAGGACACAGTATCATCTCAGGTGCCAGCCAGGAGCCGCATCCTGAGGAGCCTGCTCCGGAGTCTCTGATCAACCCCAGAAACCTGGACACACTGGCTTGGTGAGGGTGGGGGCTTCCCTCCTCTCGTCACGTCAGGTGACACTCAGTGCTCAGCCCCCGCCTGCACCGCAGCCAGTGTGGCCCGGATGGGTTATGTGCGGGGGAGGCTGGGAGCCCCGAATGCCACCAGGATGCTTCCAGCTGCCTCAGATGAGGGTCTGTGCTCCCCATCCATCAAGAGCAGCAGGAGACAGGTGACAGGAGCGGTCTCGAAGGGATTGTGAGCCAGCAACAGGGATTATTGATGAAACTACAACATGAGCCCGGGCCTCAGATGACCCTGGAGGTGGAAACGAAGCCAGCTGATTCCATCTGTTGGGGAAGGCAGGCAGGTCGGCTGGGGATGGGGCTGTTGATCTTCACCCCCACCCAGTTAAATCTGAATTTCAGATTAAAAAATAATAACAACAATTTAAGCATATGTATGTTCCATGTGGTATTTGGGATGTTCCTAACACTAATAAATCATTCACCGTGGGATCTGAAATTCAAATTTACCTGGGCATCATTGATTTCATTTGATAAATCTGGCAACCCTAGCTGGGGGACTTGGTGGAAATTTAATGTGAGGCCTGAAGCCTCGTGACCTGCAGTCTGAAATATTTTCCTGGCCAACACGATGCTTCAAAATAAGGAAATTTTACACAAAACCAAGAGTTCTCCTGAGAGCCGGTGACAACACCCCTTAGCCATCAGTTCACCACCCTCTGCACCGGGGTCCTCCAGGGTCCAATTGCTCGTGAAGGGCTGCTTGCCTAGCACCTGGATCAGTTCAGCAGGAGACCAGCTGGCTGGCCCCAGAGTGCATGGGGACACTGGCTTAGCCACCATGTGGAGAACCTGAGTCCCCCAGGTGGAGATCGTCCCCATCACAGTGTGAGCCCACCCAGCCAGGAGCGGGTCCTCCCCTCCCACCTGAAACTCCCACCTCACTCTGGAATGTGATAAAGACAACTGTGAGTGCCTAAGAACGTTCTCCAAAAAAAAGAAACTTCTAGATCAAGCCCTTCACCAGACCTCCATTTGTGAGCCCCGAGCTCTGCAGCCAGAACGCTCTTCCCCAGATCTGTGTCCCGCGGGCTCCTGTGCAAGGAAATCCAGAATTGCTCCCCATGACACACAAGGCTGGTGGCTCGACTCGCCCCATCCCCTCTCCAAAACTCTGCTATGCCACTCCATGCTGGGACAGCAAGCTTCTCGGTTCTTCAAACGTGCTGTGCTCACACAGCCCTGGGCCTTTGAGCATGGTGCTCCCGTGCCTGCAATGTGCCCCTGCCCTCCGGGGTGGTGACAACCTGAACACGCCCCTCCCCCCACAGTAGCTCTGTCCCATCCCTCGTCCCACATTGCTCCCCTTCTCCAGCCAAGACGTTCCCTCTGCAAGTTCCAGCTAGGGTCTAAGCGTTAGAACCTAACCCTGGCTCATTAGAACTAAAGCAGGAAGGCCTGGGAGAATCCCCCCAGGCTTCCGGAAAGGCGTGGTCCAGGCAAACTTCAGACACCAGAGCCACCAAGCAGGGTGGGCTCTCTAGGACTTTGCCCTGTGTGATTGCTTCCAGTTCCTGGATGTCTGAGACCACATTTCAAATTCTTGGCCAACAAACTCTCATTGGTCAGGCATGGCCTGTATACAAGTGGCCATCTGTAATAAGCTGTCCCTCTAGAGGAGTTCTAGGATGGGGAAGGGGACCCCGTTGGGGACAATGTTCCGAAAGGGCATCGGCAGGGAGGAGTGAACGTGAAAGGGCTGCAGATGTGACCTTTAGAAAGGGCTGCTTACATGGCCGGTCTCTAGCTGGGGTTGGGAACTTGGCTTTCAACATCTCCCCGCCACCCCCTAACTGGTGAGGTTGGTCCTCTGAGCGGAGCCTGTGTATAATGCGACGTATGCTGATCACCTGCCATCCTTCTGGGAGTCTGGAGTCCGAAGAGTTGCTGGGAAGCAGGGTCTGCAGCGCCCAAGGCACCTGACCACCTTCCTGCGAGGATCCCCTCACCACCCATAGGGAAGGTCCTATTCTCATTTTAGAGTTTAGGGCATGGTGGCTCAGAGAGGTGGCATCTGGGTGGCCTTGGCTGCAAAGTCCCTACAGCAGCCTCCCTCATGGGGCGGGGGAGAGGCTGACCTCATCGCCATCACCCTCTAGAGCCAGGGCTGCTCCCCTCTGTGATCCGAGAGGTTGGGCTGTTCCCTTGGGGTGAATCAGGGGGATGGGTCAGACTCCTCCTTCTCCAGTAGCAGAGTTGATGTGCGCACCTGTTCCACCGGACTCTCGAGCCCTCGGATCCAGAAGCATTGCAAAGTGTTGGCTATGTGGCCTCTGACTTCCCCCTCCATTGCTCCCCTCTCAGTAAAAGGCGATCAGCAAGGGCTGGAGCCGTGGCTCAGCGGGTACGGCGCTTGCCTTGCATGTGCGGGGACGCGGGTTCAAACCCCAGCACCACGTGCACAATGGAGTGTCTGAGCACCGAAAGTCCATGGGAATATAAATTAAATTGATTCTCTCTCTCTCTCTCTCTCTCACTGTTCCTCTTTAAAGAAAAAAAAAAGGCAATTAGCAACCATTTTAGAGACTGTGAGAGGGGCACCCTCCTCAGCAGGGAGCCTCCCAGTTTGGGCCCCTCCCCATCCTCAGCCCACCCCTTGTCGGCTGCAGGAGCCCGCGTGACCCACATTCTCTCCATCCACTTCCCCACCTGTAAAACAGGGCAGGGGGCTGATTTGGATACTCACAGCCTCCTTTTGGGGCTGGCCTAGTGGATCAAAGAACGAGCTCTTCTCCAAAGCCATCCTTTAAAATCCCACCCTCTCTGATCCTGAAAGGCAGATCAAACCCACCTTTTACCCACTTGAAAACAAGGCTCATGCAAGAGGCACGAAGACCAGGCTTCAGCCTCCCCCTCCTCCCCGTGCTGACCCGAGAAAGATGGCCGGAGCTCTGAAAAGCTTATGTTTATGGAGTGGGCAGAGGGAAAAGGGATGGCAGGCAATTTACAGCCGAGGCCAGACTCTCTCCAGCCGGGCTCATCAATCTGAATTCGTACAGAGCTCCATGAATGATTTTCACAGAGTCTGGTGGACGAGAGGTGAAAGGGTTGGTTGGAATGCAATAGAGAGTGGTGGGGACTCTGGCCGTGAACGGGAGCTTCCAGCTCCAGCTGACTACAGCCAGAAGTAAATGAAAATGTTATGGCCTCTGCATTTATTATTTTTGAGAAGCCAGATTACCTCTTTTTTTTTTCTTTTTTGAACCAGAGTTGAATCTGGGGGCACATAATCATTGAGCCACATCCCCAGCCCTTGTTATTTTTTATTTTAAGACAGGGTCTCACTAAGTTACTCAGGGCCTCACCAAGCTGCTGAGGCTGGCTTTGAGCTTCCCATCCTCCTGCCTCAGCCTCCCTAGACACTGGGATTACCATGCCCAGCAAGTGCCTTGGTTTGTAAGCACTGGCTTGAGATTTCTTCTTAAAGATATTTGTGGGTTAGCAGAACTTTTTTAGTGTCCACAGACTACTAGTTTACTTTCTGAGTGGCCAGGTCTTAAAAATCCTGAAGAGTTTACCAACAGTTTACCTCCACACATCCTCTAAGATCATCAGTTTCAGAGACATGGAAAGATGATTTTTTTAAAAATCCAACATCATTTATTTTTTTCCTGTTCTTCACAACACTGTGTCTTTTTATAGGAATAAATTTGTTCAGGTACGTCCCTCTCAATATAGCATCTCCCTGGAAAACTCCTATTCAGCCTTCAAAACCCAACTCCAATGTTTACTCCTTTGTGAAATTTTTATTTATCATCCTTTTCCTTTCCCAAAGCCTTTAGCCCTTTCCCAGTTCTGCATGCCCACTCTCTCTGATGGTCCCAGCTATAGACAAATGGCTCACTCAAGCTGGTCAATAGAAGGAGAGTTTAATGAGCTATTTGTCATGGAGTAAACATCACAATCAGCAGAGTTTAGAAACCCACAGGGCTGGGTCTGGCAGCACTGCGGAGCTGTGACCCCTCTAGAGCTGATGCTGCAGTTTCAGAAGCGGTCATAAGATTCAGAGGACAGAATGATGCAGGTGCCCTAGCAGGAGCCCTGAGGGACACACCCACCTCTCCTGGACAGCTACAGGAGCGGGAACTCTCTACTCCACTGCCCTCTGACTCTCCAGGGTCTCACTGGTGTTTTTCATTGGCAGGAAACAGCTGGCGGCACCAAGACCAGGGCTCTGATGGGGCCAAGCAGGGGTTCAGGCTCCAGAGGCCCCAGCAGGGACAGAAGGAGAGAAAGACAAGAGAAGGATTCCAATGTCTGCTGCTTTCTGGCCTTATGACAGCAGTAACCAGTTCCAGGTCCTAGAGTCGGGGACTGCTCGAGGACAGAGAATGCACCCTCTCAGATCTGTACCACCAAGCAGGCACCTGCTGCATGATGAAGAGGTGGTCGTGAGCTGGGTGCAGGGGTGCACACCTGTAATCCCAGCAGCTCGGGAGGCTGAGGCAGGAGGACGGCAAGCTCAAAGCCAGCCTCGGCAACTTAGCAAGGCCCTGAGTAACTTAGAGAGACCCTGTCTCAAAATAAAAAAATAAAATAAAATAGAAAGGGCTGAGGATGTGCTAAGTAGGTTCAATCCCTGGTACCAAAAAAAAAAAAAGAGAGAGAGAGAGAGAAATGAAAGAAAGAAAGAAAGAAAGAGAGAGAGACAGAGAAAGAGAAAGAAAGAAAGAAAGAAAGAAAAGAGGAAGGAAGGAAGGAAGGAAGGAAGGAAGGAAGGAAGGAAGGAAGGAAGGAAGGAAGGAAGGATAGAGGAGGTGGTATGGGAATTACCAAGTACATGGTAAAATATAATTGAGGTTCACCTGTAGGATGTGCGTGGGCCAGAAGTGATCATGAACTTCCTCCTCCCATGCAATGTTTTATCAGCACATGGGCAGTGTGTTGTCCCTGACCCCTGGGAAACATCAACTCAGACTGGAGACAAGGAAGGCAGTCACGGCCAAGCATTCCCCACTTTCTGGGTGCAGAGCCCTAGAGCCCAGGTTGCTGTGGTGCTCAGAGACGTGTCAGACGGGGAAGTCGAGTGTCAAGCGTGAGTCACTCCAAGCCTCCCTGCAGACCTCATCAGGGCCTTTAGCGTGCCAAGATGCGGCATGAATCTCCTACAGGGGCTGCGGAAGGAGATGTCCCCAAAGGTGCATGGCCGCGGGATCTTTTCCCGCTCAAGCACCTTGCGAACTGTTCAAACCTGCTTTGGAAAGCATTGCCCTTCCTCCACTAATTCATTTAAAGACGGGAGGCCTGGCGCTCCGAGGGGCCAGTGTCTTAGGAGGGAGCACAACGTGATAAGGAGGCCGAAGTCGCACGCTCGTCACCTCCTGGGCTTTCTCCAAGTTGTCCTCCTTTTTATTTTTTTATTCTCACTGGGCGTCTCCCCTACCTAAATCACGAGGACGGTGGACAGGGAGTGGCTGCTGGCTCCTCCCACCAAGCCCTCCTGGCTCCTGGCTGCGTGGAATTTCAGTCCCCCGTGGAGGGGTCTGACCACTGTCAGATGAAACGGAATCTCCCCGGGGAGGCAGGGAGTAGAGGGGCGCAGCTCTGCCCTGGGTGACAAATCACTGTCCTCAGGTCCCCGGGCGCTAGCACCAGGCAGGGAAGCTCCATTCTCAGTGGGGCAGCAGCCTGGTTTCGCTAACCACCCGCTCTCCCATGGCTCCTCTTGCCCCAACACAGAGTCTCCGCCTCTTTCCTTAGATTCTAACTTTGTCTTTGGTCCATGGGACGCCACTTACTTGTCCCTCCTTGCCATCGGTGCTGCATTCGAGTCAGTGGACATGGCAGCTGGTTCTGCAGACTCCCTGCCCTGCGGGAGCCCTGCAGACCTTGGCATGGGCTGCTCTGTCCATCTTCTGGTCACCGTCCCAGTCACTTGATCAGCTTCCGTCCTGAGAGGCAAGTGGGCGCAGGCTCGCGTACAGACCCTGAAGCCTAAGGTCGGGGCTCAACCCCAGCGCCGTCACCTCTTGGCTGTGCAGCCTTGGGAAAATTACATTACCTCTCTGAACCTCACTTTCTTCACCCCTGCAATGGCAATAATTCTACCTTCCTCAAAAATGTCTTAAGGATTAAATGAGATCATATTTTACCTGCCATAAAGTAAGTGCTCAAAAACTGCTGCTTATGATTCCTTTTTTTAAAGAGAAAGAAGGACAGAGAGAGAGAGAGAGAGAGAGAAAATCAATTTCATTTATTTTTTCATCCAGCTTTTGTTGCTCCGACACTTAGTCATGTGCGTGGTGCTGGGGTTCGCACTCGGGTCCTCACTCGTGGCAGACAAGCGCTCCAACTGCTGGGACGCTGCTCCAGCCCGATGCTTATGATTGTTTCCCCGCACATTTCAGGTTGGATACCACGGCTGTGCTTTGGATACCATCTCCCAAAGGCCCACACGTGGACCTGGGTCTAGGTCCTCAGGTGCACACGATTATTGGGATTTAACGGAAAGGTAGGGCCAAGCAGGAGGTCCTTAGATCGTTAAGTAAGTGCCCTTGAAGGGGAGTTGTAAGACCCCAGTCTCTTCCTCTTCTTCTTCGGCTTCCTGGCCGTGAGGGGAGCAGTTTTGCCCTGCCGTTGGCTTCCCCTATGATGTGCTGCCTTGACGCACAAAGCAACAGGACCAGCTGGTGGTGGGCTGGACCCTCGGAAACCATGCGCTCAAATAAACCTTTTTCCTTCCATGTTAATTATCTCGCGTGTTTATTATAGTGGTGGAAAGCTGACTAATGTGCCCATCCACTGGGAAAACTTCTCTAACTCCCCCTACATGCACACACACATCCACACACACGCACACACACATCCACACACACACACATAACACACACATGTTCACAGTCACACACTTGCATGTGCAATCACATGCACACAAGTCACACACACATCCACACACATGCACACACATGCACATAACACACACATGTTCACAGTCACAACATGCACATACACATGCACACTCACACACAAGCAAGTAACACATTCACACAATACTCACATACACACTCACACATGCACATGCACACACTCACATGTAGATGCGGCCCTTCCCACAGCTCCCGGGGCCCCTCTGCCTTCCCAGTTCTGCTCTCCACACTTCTCTCAAGGTAAATCCATCAGTGTACTTGTCTCCGCCCCTGTTTCCCTGGCTCATCAGCTCTGGGCAGATGGGAACTTCACATCTCCAGGACCCCAGACAACACTGGACTCCCAGAAGGTGCATTGGACCCAGCCTGGGCAATATTTATCATTTGCTTTCATATTAGGGCAGGAAAAACACAAGATTCAGAGAGGGGTGACTATCTTCCCACTGTCACACAGCTCTTCCATGGGGAAGGCACCCTTGAGCCAAGGCTCTCGTGTTTTGTGGGGCTTCCTCGCTTCCTGCTGAGACTGTGCAAAGGAACCCTGTGCCCACCACTGCTGAGGCCTGCAGATTTGCAAGCAGTTCTGCAAGGCTTTTTCTTTCCCTTACATATGGCCTCTCTTCTCCTCATGGGTTTAAAACTAAATGTCAAACAATTTATTATGCAATAAAGATCAGAAATCAGTTGAGCGGAATTCTGTTGGGTTTGGAAGGGGGAAAGCCTACTTCTTCCCCTCAGTTCCCTAGGCAGGCATTTCATTTCCTGAACGAAAACAGACCCCAGGTCTCTTTCAGCACAGCAGCGATGATCTCCTAGAGAATCACAGGCACCAGAGACTCCTTCCAAAGAGAGTCATTGACTCAGGCAGTTCTACCCAGGTGAAATGACCCTTGGAATGAGGGTGGGATCCGGGACAGCCCTGGGACTTAGATGTCCCCAGGTGAAGCTGGAGCTCTCATCTCTGGTTCCAGCTTTGAATTGGTCTTTCAGGCTCCTCCGCTCGGGCTGGGTCACCCACACCTGTGCCCATGGGACTCTCTGGGCTCCATCGAAGCCAACATCACTTGTTCTTGTTCTGTTGTGTTCCGCTCCTCCCTGGGAGCAGCTGCCAGGGTTCTGAAAGAGTGACCTCCTTTTGCACAGAGATTATTCATGGTGCCTGGAAACAGCGGGGTGGGCTTAGAAATCGATTCTTTCCCTAGAGGGAAACTTGGGCCAGGAGTCACGCGGCACGGAACGGCAGCACCCACAGAGACCTGCCCACCTGCCCACCTGCGTGCTTCTGTCTCTCCACAGCTGGATCAAACAGTCACATCGCAATGAGAAAACACGCACACAGAAAGCAGAGTGCGCACTGAGCGATCGCGGCTCCCTGGTGACACCCCCTCGTGGCCCAGGACACAAGAGCTGGGATCCCGGAGGTGAACACACTGGCTGGGATTTGGGGAGCACCAAGCAGCTCCCCTAAACATTTCTCACTCATGGTCTCACTGACTGCTCCCGGTGACCCTGTGAACTGCTGTCACCATTTCCAGATGGGGAAACAGGGGTCAAAATGCTGTGCTACGACAGGTCCAAGACAGGCCCCTGCTTTCAGTAGCAGAGCTTCGGCTTTTCACCGCTGGGCCACTCTGCCTCTCCATGAATATCTAATGGGGATGACGCTGGGCTAGCTGCTAACGTGGAGGACGAACACAGGTCCTGCCTTCAAGGAGCTCGTTAGGGCAAGAACGGAGCATGGAGAGCTCATTACTCAGTCTTCTGGGATCGCAGCTAACCCTGGGGCTCTAGTCCCTGTGTGAATTTACTCTTTCCAAAGTGCCCACGTGGTTTCCTCTGGCTGCATTTGGGGACTCCCATGGTGCACCAAGGTGGCCCACGCAGGCACCATCTGTCCTCAACAGACAGGTGCACATGGACCAACCGAGGCAGCAGCAAGTCCACAGCATGCTCAGGAAGGGTTCTTCCTGCACTAGACCACCGGGACCATCTAAGCAGGCACCTCGTGGTTCAGAAGTAGCTCCAGACGCTGAAGATCTGTAGAAACCGGGACAGACAGCAATGGCACCGTCTATGCTGTACACGGGAGGATGCTTCTTAGCAGCACCACTGGGAAGAAAAGTCTGGGTGCCAGAGGCTGTGAGAACTCACTGGAAGACCTTCTTATTATCCTCCCACTTTTCCTAAGGGATTTAGAACAAGGGCTTATTTAGGCTCCTCTTTATCTTGATCTTCAAATTCCCCACCAAATGGAATCATTTTAGTTACATCCTAACAGCCTCACCCACGAGTTCGCCAACTCGTTCTGAAATTTCCACGCTTTCTTCCTCTCCCCCACCCAGATGATCCCCTCAAACGCATGCACATTCTCTGAATGATGAAGCGCACGTTCCACTCTGCAGCCTCCATCTCCGAGCTATTTCTTGTGGAAATGAGTTTTGACCTTAATTAACTGCTCAGAAACTGGGCACATGGATCCCCGCTGTGATCAGAGTAAAGAATTAGCCCTGAAGATAAACAAGAAGAGCAGAGTGTGAGAAGGTGTCTCGGGGAATCAGAGACGATACGGTGAGTGAGGAAGTATGCAGACTCCCCCACAGAGGCTGTGTAATTGGCTGCAAAGTAATGACCGTCACACTACAGTGGACACCAGTCAGGGAATGATGGCCTGGGAGGAAACCGCAGGCTTCTTCAAGTGTGCTTGGCGCTGTCCAAGGTGCTGACCAAGACAGTGCAGGGTCCCCGTGATTACTTCCAAGACTTCCATGTTCTAGGCAGGTCTTGAACATCCTGGCCTGAGAGTCAGCCTAAGGGATCAGGATGAAAACCTTTAAGCTGAGCATGGTGGTGCACGCCTGTAATCCTAGAGACTCTGGAGGCTGAGGCAGGAGGATTGCAAGTTCAAAGCCAGCCTTGGCAACTTAGTGAAACCTTGTCTCAAAATTTTAAAAAAGGGCAGGGGATGTTACTCAGTGATTAAGTGTCCCTGAGCTCAACCTCCAGAACCAAAAGAAAATAAAAGAAGATGTGGAGGGAGACTGTGAGCCTCTCACTGGTAACACGGAGCAAGCACCCTGCTCAGCCTCACAGAGCTCTAAGCCGTCTACAAAGGAAAATGCCGTGCAAATAATCCACGGAGACAGTCAGTCGACCCTCATCGTTAGAAAGCTCTAGAAGCATGGTTTTGTTCCCTGAAAGTTCGGTGGTGGTGACAATGACAATGACTGAATGGGGCTTTTCACATGGAGGGTTGTGGCTGGAAGAGTTCCAGTGCTCTACTCCTGTGAATCCCCGCAACCATCCAGCAGGGCACATGGTGAAGCTCACTTTGCAGATGGGGACCCCAACATGCAACGCTTGCAGACGGGGACCCCAAAGCACAAAGCCCGAAGGACTTTTCCTGGCTCACACAGTGCTAGGTACCAGCGACATGGGCATAGCTGTCATTGTGAGGAAAGAGCAGTCTGTGAACCCAGATCACGTTCCCCCCAGATACTCCGCACCGTCCAGAGTGGGGCTCCAGACTTCCTCTGTCTCAAGGGGAGCCCCGTGATGCCCGCAAAGCCAACCTCCACACTGGACGTGGTTCTGAAGCAGTGGTCCCATCCTGCAACGTCTTGCCTTGAAAGAGTGACAACAACTGCCACGGGACCAAGCTGGAACAACTCACTTTGATCTCTGCTCCCCGGTGCTTCCTTCTTTCCCTCTGCTGACCCTCAAGTCATCCTAGTTTCCCCTCCGTGCCCTGAACACGCCGTGACTTTCCTGCCTTGATGTCTCAAGCTGCTATGGGCTGTTCTTCCATCAGCAATGCCCTCCCTGTCTAATGGGACAACTCCTATTCACCCTTCAAAGCCTACCTCGAGTGCTCCAGGAAGGCTTCCCTGAATTCCTGTGCTTTGGGCTTCTCCATCCCTTTGTGCTCGTCTTTCCTGTGAGCTAACATTAGTTCCTATTACTGTTTTTTTTCTCCTTGTTGTTACTGCTGTCATTGTTACTCTTCAGAAACATGCATCAAAATTCAAGGTGTGTTTCCTTTTAGGAATGTTTAAATCGTTAATCATGCTGTTTTGGAGTCAGATGCTGGGATGCCTGGACGCTCCCATTATTATCATAGACAGCGCATGTCGGTTTCCACTATTTGGTGTGTATGATGCATTTCACAATAAAATTTTTAAAAGATTAAGTGAAATTAATTCTTAAAAAGGACCAACCCCATCTTCCTCTTGCACCTGGATGAAATCTGGGCTTTTCGGCTGGCTTCCGCATGGTGTATTTCCTTCAGAAAGGAATCCTCCAGCTTCTGGAGGGAAACTGATCTACCGAGCAACCACCCCATCCTTCTCCCCCTGCAATGTGTCTTACGTCGTCTGCAGGTGAGGATAAAGGCTGCTGTGCCCCCTGTAAGATCACAGCAGGATAAGCTTGAAGAGGAAGACGTGCATGTCTTACCTTCCTCAGAATCGAGAAACCTCACTGAGAAGAAATATGTCCAAGGCAGAGCAGGAGACACTAAGCTCCGTAAACGCAGCAGCTGCAGGTGAGATGGTCTCACCAGCCGTCTGATGTTCTGGGGATTTCCCCAGCATGCTTGGTGGCTGTTAGATCATGGGCAGGAATTCCCCCAAGATCACACAGGGGATGAGAGACAGAGCTGGGAATCAAATAAAAATCTACCTCCTTTCCACTCGTAATCTTCAAGCTTTTCTAGCTCTGAGGGAGGGAGGCTGTTCTCATTCCTATTTGACAGGTGGGTAAACTGAGTCCCAGAGAGCTCATCAGTGGTGAAGATGGCAGAGCCAGAGTGTCAGGACTCCTTCCAAGCCCATCTAAGGGGTGGGGCAGCTCCCCACCCTGCCTTCCCCTTCCGTTCAGATGAAGTGCCCTTGAACATCCGCCCAGCCCACACTACACTCCAAGAGTGAGCGTGGCGAGAGTATGGCAGAAGAAAGGTGGCATTAGAGTTGGAGCTAGGGTGGCCAGGGAAGACACCAGTGTGGAATTAAGTCTGAAACGGCAGCAAACAGGTATGGGTGCTAGGTCCAGAAGTGAAAAATGACACGCACTTCCTTGGCAGGGGTGTGGTTAAGAGGTAGAGATAATAGGGTGGAAGAAGCAGCGCAGGTCATGTGGGGCTGCTTGTAAGATTCTGGAAGAGACGTGGACCCTCCAAACACTGTGCATTCTGAGGTTAGAGTGGTCCTGCTTGTCCCCACCTCTACCTTCCCGAGCCCTCCATCCATCAATACATTCACCCATTTACTCATATGCCCATTGTTCCATCTGTCCATCTGCACTTCCATCCATTGATCCAACCATACACCATCCATCCATCCACCCACTCATCTACCCATCCATCCATCCATCCATCCATCCATTCATTTTCCCATTCATTCCTACTCCTATGCATGCATGAATCCATCCATCCACCCATGCACCCACTCATCCATCCACCCACCCACCCATCCATCCACCCATGCACCCACTCATCCATCCACCCACCCACCCATCCATCCATCCATTCACCCATTCATTCCTACTCCCATCCACCCATCCATCAACCCACTCATCTACCCATCCATCCATCCATCTATCCATCTATCCATCCACTCATCCATCCATCCACTCATCCATCTATCCATACATCCATACATCCATCCACCAATCCATCAACCCACTCATCTACCCATCCATCCACTCATCTATCCATCCATCCATCCATTTTCCCATTCATTCCTACTCCTATGAATTCATGCATCCATCCATCCACCCATGCACCCACTCATCCATCCACCCACCCACCAATACACCCACCCATCCATCCATCCATTCTTTCGCCCATTCATTCCTGCTCTATCCACTCACTCACTCAGACTGTAATCTCTTTATGAGAGACTTTTCCCATTCTTGCCACCACTGTGTTCCTAGCATCTAGAAGAATCTCTATGACCAATCATTGAATAACTAATCGCCAGAGTAATGAATAGACAGCCCCATGCTCTGAGCAAGCTCCTGCTGTGTGCCCCTGGCCATCCCGAGGGGAGGCCATGGTAGGCTCCCGCCTGGAGGTCACTGTGGTGGGGAGAGACGGGCAACGCAGCAGAGACTGACAGGTGTGCTTCACGCCGTCCACGCGTAGTCGCTATGGCAGTATGACCTAGGGCTGTTTCCCCTAAAAGAAGGGCCAAGTGGAAGGTCAAGTGGAGGTCTTTTGTTTAGCAGGTGATCCTGGAAAGCATTCTCTGGCAGCGGGAAATCGAGCCGAGGAGGGGAAGAGAGCTGATAAAGGGAAGGACTCTGAGCGGTCCTTTGCTGGCTCCTGGGACTCCTTCCCAGGACGCACCCTGTAATTTCCCACCCAGGGGCAAGGGGGGTGATACATTCTGTGCCACTCCTGCTTCTCATGGCAGGGTGTGCGTGTGGGGAGGGGGTGACATTTTCTACAATTTATTCAGAAAGTTCTTCTGATAAGCTGAAGTTCAAGAAGAGGCCAAAGGAAGGGAGAAGGAATCGTGCAGCTGGGCAGGGAATCTTCCAGGAGGAAGGCAGCGCGATCACCAGGGCCTTGTGGCAGGGATAGCCAAAGAATCATGGAGTGAGCAAGGGAGAGAGGGGTAGCGGAGGCCAGGTCACTTGCGGGCTTTCACAGTGGCCAGAGTTTCCCCTGTGACCCGCGTCTGCATGGAGCAGGCAAGAGGTGGTTTCGTTCCCTCCTGCCTGTGGCAGAGAGTGCTGTGGGGACAGGAGTGGGGACGAGAGGAACGTGGGGGAGTCCATTGCAGTGACAGGGGTTAGGCACCAGGGAGGCCTGGACCAGAATAATAGCAGTGGAGGTTTTAAGATGCCATTGAATTCTGGATAATTTGGGAAATCAGAATTTCCTGACAGATTATAAGTAAGAAGGAAGGAACAAGGAAATGGATTCCAAGCAACTGGACGGCAGAGTTGCCATTTAAGAGAGAGGCGCAGAGGTGTCATCTCAGGTGGAGCACGCTCGTCCTGCAGGTGGAAATGCCAAGAAGGACATGGGCTATGGGACTGGAGCTCAAGGGGAGACTGAGGCAGGAGATATGTTCTGATGCAGGTTGTAGTTAAAGCTAGAAGACTGGGTGAGACCCCACATGAGCGAGCTGAGCTGAGGTGCACCTGCGTGCCAGGTAAGGAGGAGAAGGCAGGACGGAATGGGGAGGGAGCCGCCAGGTAGGGAGGAGGGACCCACCCAGCAACATGCTTGTTCCAGAAACCCAATGAAGAAAGCATTTCTGCTCCAAGGGAGCAGTCAGTTGTAACAAACACTGCTGCCAGTTCAAATAGCACGGGCACAGAGGACGACCTGCTGGCGGTGACCGAGGGGAGACCATTGGTGGCCAGCAGCCGTCTCAGCACAGCCCCACCGGAGGGTCTCCAGGGGAAAGGGAGTGGGGGATGAGCAACATCTGGACAGCTCTTCTGAGGGACACTTCTTTTTCTTTATAAAGGGAACACATGGTGGCTGGAGTGGGACATGGGATCAGTGGATGCCCTTTGTTCTAAGAAAGGAGCCCTTGCAATGAGTTTGCTGACGGAATGGTCCAGCAAGAAGAGAAATGCCATGCTGACTTCACAGAGGAAGGGACCGTGGATCCCCGGCTGGTATCTGCTGGGGCTTCACGGAGCAGGGAGGGGCAGGTGCACAGCTCACCTGGCAGAGGCTGGCAGGTACGCCAACGGCAGAGCACAGCACGAGTAATACCCCTTCCCGTCTTCTCAGGGAAAGGAAGCAAGGTGACTAACCAAGACCTCGGTGGTCCCGCAGCTGGGCTCACGGATGTGCATTGGGATCAGAGGGGTGAGCATGCATCTAAAGCAATGCCAGTCCCCTGGCTACGATGGTTTTCTGCAGCCACATGAACCTGCGTAGCCACAGGTGTGGAGAAAACCAGTGCTTGGATTGAACTAAGGTTGAGGTTCTTTTTCTCCAGGTTCGTGTGAAGGATGGAGAGGAAGACGATGTTAAGGAAGAAGGCGAGAGGGGCCTCTGCTCCCCCACACACTTTTTCTCCTCTTCCTCTTCTCTTCCTCTCTCTTGTCTTCTTGTCTCCTCTTCTTCCTCTCCTTTTCCTTCTTCTTCCTCCTCTTATTCTTATTCCTCTCTCATGCTCACACCTCCATGCCTTGCCGGGACAAGGAGGGAATGTTTGTGACTTGAAGCCATTTGGTGGACCCTTCAGCTATGTGACAGCTTTGTTGCCGGGAGTTGAGCTGCGCGCATTGTGACCCTGTGACGCTGGCTTTTTCTCTGCATCACCGTATCTATCGTATTTCTTCCCATCAAACCTCAGAACAGAAACAGAGACTCTGACTGTTGGGGAAGGAGGGAGCAGCAACCACAAAGCCAGACGTGCGTGGCTGACATTGTTCCCTTGGTCCCCACGACCCCACGTGTCTGTACGACAAGGTGCCATTACAGGAGGGCTCAGGATTGGCTCTGTTCTCCTCTCGCCCCACAGCCTTGGCTTCCTCAGCCTCCTCTGGGAAGGCAGAAATCTCCACAGGGCCAGTCTGGGACAAGCACTCTCATCAGTAGCTAATTCAGGCAGAGGGTGGGAGGTGGGAGGGTGCGACAGGTGGGGGTGTTCAGTCTTCCTGGGAGCACTCCCGATTATGAGACTCAGCTCTTAGACAAAGGATTTTTTTTTAAAAGAGAGAGGGACAGTGAGAGAGACAGAGAAAGAGAGGAACAACTTTATTTAGTTTTTCACATGGCCTTAGTTGCTCCAACACTCAGTTGAGTACGTGGTGCTGGGGTTTGAACCCGGGTCCTCGTGCTTGCCAGGCAAGTGCTCCAACGGCTGAGCCACCGCTCCAGCTCCACGACTCCATCTCTCGGGGCTGCTTCTCCTTCTCCTGGCCACCTCCCGCTCCCACTCCTTCTGGTCTACACAGAGGGAGGATCATCGCTGCCTCTGTGTGGTTGTAAGAACAGAATGACTTCTACAGCCCTTGGTGTGATGTGAATTTCGACACGGGCTTCACTAACAGCATTGCGATGACGTCAATCATTTATTTTGATATTGTCCAGCACGCGCCAGGTGTCCTGCTTGGCTTGTTTGTTTCTGATGGCTCTTCGTCCAGGTGCATTCAGTGTCTCATGTGACCAAGGGGGAAACTGAGGCCGGCTGAGGTAGATCTGCATCAGTCAGGACGTGGACCACTGCTTTTCCTCTGCACGCTGCCCACCCCTCTGCACAGCCTGGGAGCCCAGCTTCCTGAGTCAGTCACGGTTCCCCGAGGACCCTCCACGTGTCACCTGGAACTCCATCTTCACATCTTGGAAAGAGACCACCGGGAGGGTGGGCAGAGCAGTGGCTCAGTGGTTAGAGCGCTTGCCCGGCACACCCAAGGACCTGGGTTCGAACCCCAGCACCATGTACACAACTAAGTGTCAGAGAAATGAAAGCCACATGAATTAGTAAAGAAAAATTGATTCTCTCTCTTTCTCTATCCCCTACTCTCTCTCTCCCTGTGGCCTCCAGACTGCTCCTGAGATCCCAAGCTCTGGGAGGGGCAGGTTTGGAACATCACCTGCACTCAAACCCAGTTCCAGGTGTGACTGCATTTGAAAAGGTCGTGGAAATCTATCCCTTAGGGGACAGGGGCTTGTCATGTGTTCAGTATTTATTACGCATCTGAGATTTTCACATACGCTGTTTCCAACCCTTGGTCACAAAACGACGTAGTGAGCATAATTGGCCATATTTTTAGAAAAGGAAACTGAGGTCAGAGTGGCCCAGTTTCTGGTTCAAGGTCACCTTGGTTACCACACAAAGTGGTGGGTCTAAGTTGGATCTGTCTGCTGGTGAAGCTCGTGGCGGAGCCGGAGGCTGCTAACCCAGGTCTCTTCCTGGAGGCAGCCAGTAGTTAGCCTCATCTCTTTCTTCCGGTGGGGAAGGAACTTCCCAGGGAGTAGCAGCCCACATGACGGCGGTGAGGTCAGCATGAAGATCTTCATTGCCCACGGGCAGGCGGGGACCTATTTTTAATAGGCAGCCGTCTTATTTTTTGAGAACTCTCCAAACACAGTGAGTCTGAGTCGCAGTGCGGATCTGAGAAGGGGATTTCACCCACCGAGACCGCATGCCCGGAAAGCATTTGTAGTCTTCTGGGAGCATCGCTGGCAAACATGATTTGAAAATTTCTCTCTTTAACATGCAGCCTCCTGACACAGAATGGGGTTCTCATGCATATTTCATACTGAATTTTTTTAAATTAAAAGCTGCTACGTATTTATTTCAGCTGCTGCAGGAAGGAGAGAAGGGATGTAAGCGTTCCTGCAAAGAGCACCTGTCACGCCGCTCGATGTCCCAGCCCCATGATGGGCACTGGGACACACAACGGTCAGCAAGGGGTGGGTCTGGTGGGGCAGGGGAACTCTGGTGAAGGGCGCTGAGGCTGATTCCTGGGGGGTTTCCATCCAGTTCCCGCTGAGTTCAATGCAAGCCATCGGCACAGCTGGAAGCCCTCATCAAAGCCGAACTGTGGCCAAGAATCCTCTGGAAGAATCACAGAAGAATCTACGCCCGCAGTTCTCCATGCGGAATCACAAGGTGCAGCAATACCAGGTCTGGCTTGCTGGAGGGCAGACACCTGCTGGAGCTGAGCAGGGGCCGCCTCTTCCTGGAAGGACTCGGTTCTTCCCTGTGCTTCAGTCTCCACCACCCCCTATTGTCCATTGCCTCTCTGACCTCTGGAGGTTTGTAGTTCATGATCCTTGCAAGGAGCATAGGATGAACATGTAAATCAGTACAGTCACTATGGAAAACGGGGTGGAGGCTTCTCATGAAACTCAGGACAAAAGCACTGCTCAGTTCAGCAATCCCACTGCCCAGAGGAATGGAAATCAGCATGTCAGAGTTAGCTAGACACATCCATGCTTACTGTAGCACTCCCCACAATAACCAGGATGATCAATCAAAATGACCATCAACAGACAAATAGATGGCTAAAGAAAGAAAAATGTAGATAGGCAGGGTGGTGCACACCCATAATTTCAGTGACTTGGGAGGCTGAGACAGGAGGATCACAAGTTCAAAGCCAGCCTCAGCAACTTAGGGAGGCCGTGAGCAACTGAGGGAGATACTGCTTCAAGATAAAAAATGAAAAGGGCTGGAGATGTGGCTCAGTGATAAGCTCCTCTGGGCTCAATCCCTGGTACCAGAGAGAAAGAGATATGAAGGAAGGAAGGGCGGGAGGAGGGAAAATGTACATATATACAATGGAATACTATGCAGCCATAAAAAGGACAAATGCTATCATCATTTGAGACAACATGGATGGACCAGGAGGAAATTATGTTAAGTGTAATTAGCCAAATAAAAGAAGACAAATACAGCACAATCTCATTCATATGTGGAATCAAAAAATGTTGATCTCAGAAAAGTTGAGAGTATAATGGTGGTTAGGGAGGCTAGGGAGAGCAGGGGCAGGGGGATGGGGAGAGGTTGACCAGTGGGTGCCATAAGGTGTTAGAAAGGAGGAAGCACTGAAGTTCTATGGCCCAGAACAGTGACTGAGTTAGCAGCAATGCACTGTGTATCTCCCAGAGCCAGGAGGGAGGGATCTGAATGACGGAAGTCACAGGCGGTGGATACACCGATCATCCCACTCACGTCCTGCTGCAGAGCGACTCAAAGCATCGCATTGGGCCTGGTAAGTATGCATGATGATAAAATAAATCAAAGCTTTAAAACAGAGGCGATCGCAGAGCAGCGGGAGGCCAGCCCTGTGAGGGGAGGGCCAGGGCGGGGTCCGCAGAGGACAGGGCTTCAAGCCCCGTGCACTGGAGCTTCCACGGAGCCAATGTGGAATTGTTTCTGATCAAACCACGGCGTTTGCATCTTATGAACGCACCCTGCGGGACCGTGGAACACCGAAAGTCTACATTAAAAGCATATGTTATCAAAGAAGTGTGGGGAACAGAGTTAGACCTGATTTTTGTGATTTGTACCGCAGTACTAGCCAGAGTCCTGTGCATGAAGGCTCAGTGTGCGCCCTCAGCAGAGGAAGACCGCACTGTGCGCATCTTGCCCGGCTGGCTGGGGAGCCTTCCTCTCACAGGAGCATGTTGGAGGACTCATGTCCCTGGCTACATACTTTGAGAAATGCTAACCTGATTTCAGCGTAGAACGTGCCCCAGAGGAGTGACCATTCGTTACCACATAAACAAAAGGTGATGGAATGTGTAGCTTATTTTATTTTATTTTATTCAGAAATTTATTTGTTGAACAATCAAACAAGCATCTAACAAAATAATACTATATACATAAATTCTGAAAATTAGATTTACCACCAAGAGCCTCCCCCACCAATTACCCGCGCTTATCCCTCCCCCTACCCGCCCAATACGTCTCTATGAATGCCTCGGGTTGATGACATTGCACCTTATCCTGATTTAAAACTTGACTGATCCTGCTTTCGCCCACTCACCTTGTACCACAGGGTCTTTCTCCAGTGATCCTGCCCTGCTCTTGGCCATTTCTCCCCTGTAGGCTGATCTGAAGCCTCTCCTCATCCCCCCAAAGCTCTGGGCCTCTCTGCCTCCTCCATCCAGAATTTAGCAGATGGGTGCGACCCTGGAGCGCGGGTCACCTGTGTCATCAAGTCTGCCTCCCATGTAGACTAGGTCCTCGTACATTACTTGATATGTGAGTATTAGATTCTCTAGATAGCAGACAGAAGGTGAGAGACTCTAATACATGTCTAATACGTGCTCTCTGAAATGATTGAAGGCCCCAAGGAGTTTGTATGACATGGGTTCTATCAACTAAATTTATCATATTAGAAACTAAAAAGGGAATATTGTTTAAAAACACCTACTGGTTCATTTACAAATAAGAATAATAAGATCACTACAAATGAACAAACCAACATGTCATATATTTTGCATGACCCAAATAAATATATACACTGAGAAGAGCGACATTTTCACAATTCTCCTTACTGCCTGAGCCAGCGCCCGGACTCTCCTTGCTCTGGCTTCGTGTGTTGC
>PVKS010029763.1:0-25049 GCA_004027875.1 Aplodontia rufa | reverse complement strand
AGTATTTGTCTTTCTCTGCCTGGCTTATTTGACTTAACATTGTATTCTCCAACTCTATCCACGTTGCCAAAATGGCAGGATTTCATTCTTTTTATGGCTAAATAATAATCCACAGTGTATATATATGCACATATTTTTAATCTATTCATCTGTTGATAGGCACCTCGTTTGATTCAATATCTTGGCTATTATAAAGAAATGCTAATTACTCTGACTTGATCATTACAACTTCTATACATGCATCAAATTATCACATTGTATCAATTAATTTTTTAATGTCACAAAGTAGCTGTGATGAAGGCTTCAAAGGGGAGCATCACACTATCTAAAGTATAATGCTAGAGGGTGGGACTTTATCAAGGAGAGCAAGAAAGACAAGGTAAGTGGTATCCGAATAGAGACCGAGAGGCTAAGCAGAGATCACTGGGAGTGAGGAGGAAGAGCCATCAAAGGGGAGGACTGCTCGTTCCTGATTGAAATACCTTGGACAGAAAAGCCTTCGGTACATTTGAAGAACCGGTACATTGAGTTATGGGCAGTCCAAGTACAGAAAGAGGTCAGAGAGACTACAAGGACAGGACTAGGCTGGAGAACTGGGTGGGACAGAGACCATGCAGGGACTAGTGGTTATTGATCCACATGTCTGTCATTCTCTAAAAAATCAAGAAGTCATTGAGGGTGTTTTACGTAGTGGGTGGCTATCAGACTACAACTTGATGCTTGTCACATGCACAAACATAAGTGTTAGGGTAAGGATTCGGGTTGAGTCCAAATAAATAAGCACAGAACACATTCAGGGGGACCCAACAATGAATTACTGGTTTACTTATTAATTATTTCATGAATATCCCTAGCAATACACATTAAGAATAAACTTGGCCCATGCTGATTCCTAGCAAGGATGGACAACGATTCTTCTTCACTGCCATAGAAAGTTAACCCAAACCCTGGTAACCTTTGCCATTGCTCATGTCAGCAATGCCAATGCCAACCTACCTGTTTCCAAAACACAGGTGTGTCTCTGGCAAAGCTGGTTCAAGGCCCTCAATGGGCCAATGAACCCAAGTAGCCTTGGGCATCTCTCAGTGGAACCCCTGCAGAGAATGCAAAGACAAGAGGCAAATCGCCAGCCCCAACAGGGAGTGCTTACCAGGATACCAGAGCATTGGCAGGAGCTACTCTCTCCAAAGTAATTTCTGTGGTTCTTTTTTTAAAAATCTTGGTTGGAAGAGCTGTCAGAACTTCCAAAGTTGAAGGATAAGCTGCCTATAGCAGACTCTAAATTCTGTCCTTCCCAAGAGGAATTCCTCCCCGTCATAGGTGTCGTCATGCAGATCATTATCCACACCCTGGAGGTTTTTGCTCTGAGTATCAAGCTCTTCCTTGTTCAACTCCTACCAGGTAAAGCCTCTCACTTTCATACCCACAAGACATCCTGCCATCTGGGGGAGAGGGGCTACAAATAAATGTCTTACAAAAAACAAACTTCTTTTTTTTTTTTTTTTAAAGAGAGAGGGACAGTGACAGAGACACAAAGAGAGAAACAACTTTTTTTAGTTTTTCACATGGCCTTAGTTGCTCTAACACTTAGTTGTGTACATGGTGCTGGGGTTTGAACCCGGGTCCTCATGCTTGCCAGGCAAGCGCTGAGACCGCTGAGCCACTGCTCCAGCCCAACAAACTTCTTTTTAAGAGCATTTAAAACATTTTAAAGAGTGGGATAGACAAGGAGTAGGCCAGGCCCTCCTCATGAAATTGAGCAGGTGCTTGAGAGACCAAGGTAAGAAGAGGGTGGTCTCAGCACCCTGCCTAGCATTTGGGAATCATGATCAGTATTATAGCTGTTGCTTTAAAAAAAACAATACCCTTGGGCTGCCCACAGGTGAAGTCTCTGATGGATCTGGAAACTAGGTGATATCACTTGTCCCATGGCCCACAGTGGAACAATGTCTAAGACTCGGACAGGTTCATGGCCTTACAATAGAGTAGTACAAATAGGCATGTGTTAGGATTCTGTGGGACCTGGGAACAGCCTGTTGCCTTCTTGGCTCTTTCCTGCATTCCTCGGGCACTTCGTTGTGTACGTGGTACTGGGGTTTGAACTCCCATACTTGCACATGCCAGGCAAGCACTGCAACTGCTGAGCCACCGCTCCAGCCCTCATCTTCAGTTTTTTTTTTTTTTTTAGAAGAGGAACAGTGAGAGAGAGAGAGAGAATCAATTTTATTTAGATTTTCACGTGACCTCCATTGCTCCAACACTCTGTTGTGTACATGGTGCTGGGGTTTGACCTCGGGTCCTCACTCATGCCAGGCAAGCACTGCAACTGCTAAGCCATTGCCCCAGCTGCATCATCTTCAGATTTTAAAAGAAATGATCAAAAATATTTTAGGGGACCCTAAAAGGGTGAAGGCTCTCTACACCATGCCCACTTATTGTGCTGGTGACCACACAGAACCTGACTACCAGCACTTGGGCACATTGATGCTTCCTGTGGTTGGTAGCAGGTGGGACTCAGGACCGCACACCCACCGTTGTCTTGGCATTTGGTGTGAATACCCCACAGTGTGACATTCTATCCCAAAGCCCCCAGAGCTCTCAGAGCACAGAAGCATCTTCTGTAAAGTTCTCCTCGTCCCTTGGCAAACTGCTTAGCGCTTAACAGGGACCCGTAACCATTTGTGAAAAGAGGAAATACAATAGTTGAGCAGGCTACCTGCTGACGTAAGCCAGGACTCAGCTCAGCAACCATCCCCTGTGGACATAACTAGCTGCTGACGGACACTTTGAGTTAGACCACTGTGTGAGAACTCAGGCTGTGACACCCATAGCCTTGTGGCTTGGGGCAAATTTCCTATCCTCTCCAAGCCTCAGTTGCCCCACATTGAAATGCAGAAACATGGAACTGTGATACAAAGCAAAGGAAATAATACGTATCATATGGAGAATGTGAGGCAGAGACTGGCACAGAACAAGGAGTTAGTATGTGTTAAGTATTGTTTTCATTTAGCATGAATATTTGCTTGCATAATAGGAAGAAATCTGCTTTATTATGTCATTATGAAAACAGAACGAGATAATCAAGGCTGACGTGTTTCCTTGTGGTACTGTGAGAGGCTATTAAAAGAGCATAATACAATAGAAAACCATCTATTGGTTTCCATCTCCCAAACTCACTGGATAGGTGCTATAGTTGAAATCTCCCAAAGGGCTCTGTGTTAAGGCTTGGTCCCCAGCCCAAGGTGCTATTGAGAGCTGGTGGAACCTTTAAGGGGTGGGGCGTAGAGGGAGGAAGTTAGGTCATTGGGGACCAACCTTGCAGAGGATATTGGTCTCCAGTTCCTCCTCTTCCTCTCGCCACTTCCTGGCTGCCATGAGGTCGGGCCTCCTTGCCACTGCTTCTGCCATGATGGACAGGTCCAAAGGAACCAGACCAAGGAACCGTGGAATAAAACCTCTGAGACCATGAGCGAGAACAAAATCCTTTCTCCTTATAAGTCAAGTACTTGGCATTTTTTCATAGTGGTGGAAAACTTACAGAACAAAATACCTTGGTGAGCCTCTCTTTATTCAACCTCAAAGTCAGGAGGATTTGTACTTCAGAATGTGGCTTTGGGGGTGAAGCAGTATCATGAATGTGAAGAAAAAAAAGAGTTTTGTGAAGTCCAAGGTGCCAAAAAAAAAAAAAAGTTACTGCACTACTGTTGCTATTGGTAACAAGCATTTGATCCAATAAACTGGCAGTTTAGGTGTGACAACGTCAGTCATTGCAGTATTGTCCCATCTTCTTTTTGCCCACCTCTTTTAGGCCTTCCACCTTTCGCCTTGACTGCTGTTGAGCTGCTTTCAGTTTCACTGTTGCTTCCTGGCTGAGGTCTACCTTGGAGCTTATTCACGGTCTTCACCCCTTCAACTTTGGCTAACCAGAGCACCTTCCCCAATACATCTTTGCCAGCCTCCATGAACCCTGTGCTAGCCTTCACCCTATTTACCTTTTGAGGCTCTCTTGAATTTTCCCCCTTCTCAAACTGACAGGCCCTAGTCTACATCAAAGAAGATGGCCTAAAAGGCCCCAGCCTCTGTATTTGCTCCCTCTTCCCTGCAGTACGCACGAAGATTTCCTGCCTGTTTATAAAACTGTGTTCTAAGTTTAGGAAGACGTTGCAAAACAGTAAAACAGAAAAAAGTTGTATGGATTTATCTGCAAAGGTAACGTTGAAACAACTCGACCCTTCACTGTCCCCAAGAGAGTCATCCCTGACTTTGCTCAGACTTCAGACACTGCCACCCCAGTGACTCATACTCCCAGAGGAAAGGGTGGGGCTGCTGAAAGTAAACAGGGAGCGGGGCACCTGAGTCTGAGAACCTTGGGAATGTGCTGTCTCCTCTCGGGGAAGGAGGCTCCCGGGCTCCTGTGAAGGTCACCAGTGTGGAGATTTGCCTTTGACAGAGATCATTGTGACCCGCCTCTTGTTAACGTTACCAAAGTTTAGCTTCAAAAGCTCCAAAAGTTGGCCAGTGGTTCCACAAATATCTCCTTTTGGTTTTATGGCTGCAAAGGAGGATTTCCTCAAATTTCCACCAGTGCTATTTAGAAGCAAGAGTTCTCTTCCCCATGTCATCTCCTCCTGGATGAATTTCCAGCAACTCCATCCTGTCTGGGGATCACCTTGGAGGAAAGCCACTACCCAGACTTCAAAGTCCCTCTTCTAGTGGTACCTTCAGGGGTTCAGACTCACTTCTCCAGGATGCACCAGACCATCAGGTGTCACCACACACCACCACAAAGGTGGGTCTAGCTACCATATCTTCACTGGAATACCCTACAGATCTCAGGGTGGACAACTGATCCAAGGTGACCAGATTCTCCTGGGAGTGAAGAATTAGGAATCAGGAAACTGCTAGATAGTACGGAAAAGAAGGAGGGGGAAGTGGGGAAGGGAGAGCAGAGAAGAAGAGGGGAAGGAAGGGAGCGGGAACAATGGAGGAGGGAGAAAAGAAGATAGAGAGGAGAGGAGGTGATGCTCTTCCTTCCTGATGGCTTCCTGGTTCCTGACTCTGACCCCTTCCCTCTTCCCTGAAGCTCGCTGTCCTTGGGGTCCATTAGACCAGCCTGCATCTGTGTGACAAGTCCCTACCCATTGTAGAGCTAATCCAGCTTGATTTCTGTTTTCAGCTGGAGTAGTCACTAAGTCTCTTCTTACGTGCATTTCCCTTTCCTTGGCCACTTCCTCGATTTTCATTCAGTGTCACACACAGGCACTCAGGCAACTTCACTTCTGAGCAGCACAGGGGACTCAAGCTTAGCTTAATTGGTATAACCTGATCCCCTGTCCACCGATGAATGGTGAAGGTCCGGGAACCATCAGCCATTGAAGACAATAGATGGGAGGACCTCTTGATGTTGTCTTCTGGAATCTTCCAAACAACACCCCCTCCCAAACTCTCTTCTCAGGTTCTGATGAAGAAACTTGTTGAGGGCTAAATTATACAACAAATTGCTGACACTACGGAAGGAAAAAAATGAAATACAGAAAAGAAGCCTAGTCTTGGAAGAGACCATTGAACTGATAAACCAAACCCTTCCTAAAGGCCACTCTCCCTCCGACTATCAACAAATGCCCCTTAACTAAACATCTTTTTTTTTTTTAAGAGAGAGGGACAGTGAGAGAGACAAAGAAAGAGAGAATCAACTTTATTTAGTTTTTCGCATGGCCTTTGTTGCTCCAACACTTAGTTGTGTACGTGGTGCTGGGGTCCTCATGCTCCCCAGGCAAGCACCGAAACCACTGAGCCACCGCTCCAGCCCCCTAACTAAACATCTTAACTAAAATTCCTGAGACACTTCTCCACCTGCATGCTTCCAACTGCATTCTGTCCTGCCTCAGAATGTTCTAGAGAAAGAAAAGTAATACAGGAAAAGAGTGCTCCACTGGAAAATCGGAGACTTCCAAGATATTAATCTTCCTCTGCCACTAATTAGGTATGGAACCTTGGGCCAGTCATGTCCTTTCATTGAGTCGGGTGATTCATTTGCAGAATTAAAAGATTGGATTTCCAATGCTAACATCCTGTGATTTTAATTGCAGATCCTAACTGCCAACTTTCAACAGGTTCCATAGTGGTGGTTTATATATATGAATTGTGCCCCACTCTTGTGGGGCAAGAAATTTAGACTTAGGATCCTAACAAAGTCAAAGAGAGGCAATGGAAGAAGATCATTGAAGAATCTTCTGTCTGGGCCTTCTTCACAAAAGCCAGTCCTTTGAATATTTCTGATCTATAATGACCAAGGAATTCCTGGTTTGGTGGCACTGATGGTCACACCCAGCTGGGGAACATCGTACGTTTGAACTGCGTGGTTGCTGCAGATCCCCCCAGTGGAATGACCAACCTGGCCATCAGGCTTTGTATAGGGGATTTAAGGGGGTAATGTTGAATTTTGGCTTTGAAATAGTTGAAGAACACACTGAACTCTTAAAAGTCAGTATTTGTTATTGATATTATTTTTCAAGACATTTTTGGATTGTCGGAGATTGTTTTGTTTTTCACTTTTGTGGCTTTGTTACTGCTGAGAAAATAAAACCTGCCCCAACCCAGAAACTCAGAACTGATACTCCAGGTTCTCTCACTGGAAAGAAAAACAAAAACAAAAGCCAACATAATTGACTTCCACCACAAAGAGCACATACAAAATTGTGTGTGTGCACACACACATGCTCACACAAATTTATAAAGGGATCTTGGACCAAATCATGCAGGAATCAAGCTGGGACCAGACCTGCCATATGGATTTATTTTTGCTGGAGATTTCCAAATATTCAAGTTTAGAAAAGGCTTCAATACCATATTTTTCAAAAAGTCTCTCCTTCCCGCAGTTTTAAATACCACTGAACAAAAGTCAAGCCTGCTCTCAAAAGAACAAAGCAGGAGAGGTTCATAGATCATCATTTGGTGAAGTACCCAGGATTATCATATGACAGGATCAGTATATCAGGCCAAGTTTAAGACCGATGTCTACCCACGCTAGGAAAAATAATACTGGAGAAAAATATAGATCATAAAGAGACAGTAGGGTGTGCATTTCCCAAATGCCTTCAGATGCTTTAAAAAAATATATGGTTAGTTTGGTTAGCTAAAAATGTATTTCAAACAAAAAGTGTGTCACAATTCTTTCAGCTACTGGACTTCAAATTTGCGACCCAGAAAAAAATCATAGTGATTATCCAGTGCAGAGTGCTCATTGGTATTTGGCATCTCTATACTTACTTACGTAGAAAACTAATTTGAAATATAGCTAAACCTATTGAGAAAGCAGTATTCGTTACTGCATGGCTTTATTTACACGAAATTCAAAAACAGACATGAAGTATAGCACTGGAAGTCAAAATACTAGTTCTAATGGAGAAAGTGGTAGGCAAGAGGGCTCCTAGCAATAATGTACCTCCCCATATGAAGCAGATAATGGTTGTGGGGATTCATCAAGTGCTGTGTTTATGACCTGTGCGCTTTTCACATATGTTATACATCAATTTGCGAGAATTGATTTTGAAAAAGGGGAGATTAGATAATCAAAGTAAAAAAAACAGAGAAATAAGATGTCATTTGGCTTTCAATATTTATAAAGAGATTGGCCTTTTGTCCACCTTTTAAATTTACACACAGTAAATTATCCATTATCCCCCAAATTTGCTTGTGTCCTCCATTTAGTCAGCTCCTACCCCAACATTCAACCCTTGGAGACCACCAGTCTGTTGCTATGATTTTTTTGCATTTTCCAGAACGTCCTATGAATGATATTATATGTGTCTTTTGAGCTTGCCTTTTTTCGCTTAGCATGATGAATTGGAAATTCATCCGCGTTGTTACATGAATCAGTACTTTCTTCCCTTTTATTCCTGAATGATATTGCATTACCTGGATGTACCACGGCTTGTTTGTGCATTCACCATTTGAAGGACACTGAGGTGATTTTCAATTTGAGATGTCTGTGAATAAATGTGTTATCAGCATTCATGTATAATTTTTATGTGACCAAAATTCCTGGGTCCTTTGGGTAAAAACCTAGAAGATTGCTGGATTGTAAGGCAAACATATATTTAATTTTAAACTAATTTTAAATTTAATTTTAAATTGAATATATGCTTTCCAAAGTGGGTGTACCATTTGCATTCCTACCAGCAAATGAGAATTCTGTTCACTCTGCGTCCTTTCAAACACATACCATCTTTTAAAGTCATTTTAATTAAGAGATCATTTAAATTCTGCTGAAAGTATGAATTTAAAGTTTAAAATTAAGGAAAAGATTATATACATAATATATATATTATACTATATGACATCATCTATGATATAAAGCATATAATATATGTAATTATACTAGTCAATTGAAAGTTATTATACTTCCTTAAAAATAATGAGATTTCATTACAAAAGTAAAGATTTAATGTGAATTTCTCTAATAATTGATGTTGGATTTGTTATATTTATTGAACATTTGAATTTCTTTCTATGTAAATTGCCTGTTTAGACCCTTTGTCCATTTTCTATTCATATTTTAAAATTTAATTTAAAAGATGTCTTTGTGGGCTGGCATGGTGGCTCAGTGGTTACGGGCATTTGCCCAGCATGTGCGAGGACCTGAGTTTAAACCCCAGTACCACGTACACAATGGAGTGTTGGAGCAATGAAAGCCACATGCACATGAAAAACTAAATAAAATTGATTCTCTCTTTCTCTCTCTCACTGTCCCTCTCTCTTTAAAAAAAAAGACATCTTTATATATTTTATAAATCAGACTGCTAAGTGTAATTATGTTGTAAATAAATTTGTTGTGGTTTTATTTTATGAAGTTTTCTGCTATAAACATACTTTAAGTGTTTAGTTAATTTGTGATTATTTTTCCTTATGAGTCCTGAGTTTAGGATTTTGATTAGGATAATTATTAGAATTATAATTAGGGTAATTATGATTTAGGATTATGATTAGGATTATGAGCAGTGGCTCAGAGGTTGGAGTGCTTGCCTGGCAAGTCTGAGGTCCCAGGTTCAAACCCCAGTACCACATACACAACTAAGTGTTGGAGAAATGAAGGATTAATTCTTAAAAAAAAAATTCTAAAAAAAAAATTAAGCATCAATCTATTAAAAGATCATAAGAAGTTATTGCCAATGTGTCATTGTTTGTTTTATGACATTTAAATATTAATATTTATTCCTTCTGTATAAACATTAATACAACTAGAATTAATTTAGGATGCATAATTAAAGTAAAACTCAACCTACTGAGATTAAATTAAAATCTGCAGGTAAAGCTGAAAAAACTTCTTCAAGAGTAATAAACTTTTTTCTAAAAGTGATACTTTAAATTTAGGTTTCCTCACTATTATGGCTTTTGAAGCCAAATGGATGGAGATGGAAAAAATTATGATAAGTGAAGTATCCCAAACTCAGAGACTCAAGGGCCAAATGTTTCCTCTCGTTTGTGGAAGCTAGAATACAACCTCAAACATGTGATAGATGGCTAAGCTAATAATAACCTCAACATGTATGAATTTTTACACAAACAAGGGGATCCTTGCCTAGGATACCTGGAGATGTAGGGAGGGGGCAGGGAGAGGGGAGGGATTGGGAAGGATATCAAGGAGACTGGAGGGAGGAGTATGGGGGAATCAACTCAGAAGGAGATCTCTGACCTCCACGAGAAGTCCATTTAACACAGGGGTTCATTTGGGGGAAACATAGAACCATGGGAAACCCAAGGGGGGAAACCATGGAATGGCATCAGCCTTGGCTAATTATGTGAATATACATTTGTTCTTGATTGTTTGATAATGATTCTCCCTCAATTGTAAGTCCATATTCAACTAATAAAATTTTTTTTTAAAAAATTAGGTTTCTTTAGTCACCAATACCACTCTCCAGTTTTATAATCTTTTGAAATATAAAACTTTTCTCAGCTTTAATTAAAATTGAATATAATAGAGACATCTTGGTAAAATGCAATATCAACATCTATTCTTAAATATTTGGAATGTAAATACAAATTTAAATGGCATAGTTTGATCTTGAATAGCTAAACTATGCCCCAATACTGTTTTTTGGTTTTTGGTTTTTGGTTTTTGGTTTTTTAAAGAGAGGGACAGTGAGAGGGATAGAGAGAGAAAGACAGAATTAATTTTATTTAGTTTTTCATTTGGCCTTTGTTGCTCAGACACTTCTCTGTGTACACGGTGTTGGGGTTCAAACCCACAACCCTGCTCATGTGAGGTAAGAGCCAAAACCTCTGAGCCACCGCTCCAGCCCCCCAATACTGTTTTTTTTAAGAAACTCTATCAGAAAAAATATAAATTCCAATGGCAGTAGTTTGATCCCAATAAATGAAAGTTCAAATGCGTGAAGCTGTCCTCAGTAGGGAGTACTCCCATGGCTGGTTGTTGAGTGAGTCATATTCCCTTCCACTGAATTGAAACGCCACCTTTTAAAATCAACTCCATGATCTTTCCTTAAGCAGCTTATGAATAGGCCCTACTAATTCCACCACATCATGTCTCCAATTGAAAGACATTAACCCTCATTTAAAATCTTATTGTGGGGGGCTGGAGCGGTGGCTTGGTGGTTACAGCACTTGCCTGGCATGTGCAGGTACACAGGTTCAAACCCCAGCACCCATGTACACAACTAAGTGTCGGAGCAACGAAAGCCATGTGAAAAACTCAATAAAAATTGATTCTCTCTCTCTCTCTCTCTCTCTCTCTCACTGTCCCTTTCTCTTAAAAAAAAAACAAAAAAACTTATTGTATCCATTGACATGTACAAAAAAGCACACAAATAAGAACATTTAGACAAATAGTTACAAAGTGAACATGTTCTAAACATTACCCAGATCAAGAAACAGAACTAAAATGTATTTTTAAAAAGTTTCTCCTACAGATTTCCTATCTAAAATAAGAATTATCAGCCAGTTCTGGGTTAGCTAAACCACATGCTCAGTCATTTAGTAAAAACTTGGATGTAAATTGATAATGTAACTTCCAAAGTTCCAGTAAATATAACTTTGTTATTTTTATAAATGAATGGGGCTTTAAATTTCTTTATTATTCCTTATTATAAAAATACAGTACAATAATAATTCCTTACAAAGAATATTTTTCTGAGCAAATCATCCATGAAAAGAACATTTAAATGTGAGAATCCCTTTATGGATAGTGAGAATTATTTCTGTATTTGCAAATGGTGTGGGGCTGTTCTGACCATTATGGCAGCTACTAGCACTTACAGGTGGATATTTAAACTTAAATTCAATAAATTTAAAAAGTTTGAAGTTCAGTTTCTCCGTTATGCCAGCCACATTTCGTATGCTCATGTCCCACGTGTGGCTAATGGCCAGCATTTTGGACAGCACATTTATAGAACATTTCATCACACATAAATTTCAGGGGGCTGGAGCAGTGGCTCAGTGGTTATCGTGCTTTGCTGGCATGCATGAGGACCCGGGTTTGAGCCCCAGCACCATGTACACAACAGAGTGTCAGAGAAACAAAGGCCACATGAAAAAAGAAATAAAATTGATTCTCTCTTCTGTTTCTCTCTCTCCCTCTCCTTCTCCCTCTCTCTCTTAAAAATAACAACAGAAATTTCTGTTAGATACTGCTGGTTTCCGCGATTTGGGTGTCTTAAAACCCATAAATTTGAGGTATTTTGAAAATGGACACTCTGTACAGTCAAAAAAAACACAGCAGGGGCTGGAGCGGTGGCTCAGCAGCTACAGCGCTTGCCTGGCATGTGCGAGGACGTGGGTTCAAACCCCAACCCCATGTACACAACGAAGTGTCAGAGCAATGAATGCCACAAGAAAAGCTAAATTAAATTGATTCTCTCTTTCTCTCTCTCACTGTCCCTCTCTCTCTTTAAAACAAAAACCAATACAGCAAAGAGATCAGGAATTATAAGGAAAAAAGAAATGCACTAGGAACTTATGATATACAATTGAATATTAAATCTTGTTCTAACCTTGTTTAGGCTAAACAACAAACGTTCAACAAATCGTAGCGTTCTCATTAACCAGAAGGAAGTCCATGCTTTTATTTGGCAAGACATACTGTTTTCTGGTAGCAATATTTAGTAATAAAATCCTATGGGAAACTTCTACAGGTTGAGTGTCCCTAATCCAAAATCCAGTATCTAATACATTCTAATATCCTGGATCAACCAGTAAAGTCTATGAAAATGTCTAAATTAAAAACTCTAAAATCTGAAACAGTCTGATGCCAAGCAATTCAGATAAGAAATGTTCAACATATATCAGCATAATCCATTGGTGACTGGACCATTTAGGTGGCTCCAGCTCACCATAGGCATACCTTGAAGTTGGTTCATCATTTTGTCACATCAAAAAATCAGCAATTACATTTTGGGGAAATGGGGTCTGGGAATCTGCGTTGTTACCAGCCACACCCATGTTTCTTAGCAATATAAAATGAAGAATCTTATAATCAAGTGCATTCATAATTTTTAAATTATACTATTCCTAACTGAATAAAGGTAACAGTTTAGTTATTTCTAGGTTTCAAAAAAAAGTCAGCGAAAAATCATTGGCACATGGTCTCAATTTTTCTGAAGTTTTGTAATTTGTGAGGTTACCAACCTCACAATATCTCTTTGTTCATCCCAAGGCGGCTTCTCACAGCCTCTAAAGCTCAGTGGGAGGTCACATGGTCCCTAACAGTAACTCTCCCAGCCAGTGTCTCACAGGAAGTTCCAGGTTAACTGCTACCTAAGAAAGACTAAGCAACTCTCCTCAATAATGCCTTTAATTACAATTTTGAAGGTAATTTTTTTATAGTTTGACACAGTCTTACATATTGGAGGGAATTGCTGTTACATATTCATGCATACGTGGATATTGACATAGTGAGATTGTAAGGTAAGGCTGATCCCAGACCAGGACCTCCCCCGCTTCATCCACTCCCTGGTCTCATGTCTCCTCTGTAATCCCACCATATTATAATTTGAAATGAATATATACATGTATAATACTTGTTGACATTTCTTTTTTTTTTTTAAGAGAATAAACTTTATTTAGTTTTCCATCTGGTTTTCGTTTCTCTGACCCTTAGTTGTATAAGTGGTACTGGGGTTTGAACCTGGGTCCTTGTGCATGTCAGGCAAGTGCCGTAACTGCTAAGCCACTGCTCCAG
The DNA here is from genome assembly GCA_004027875.1 of Aplodontia rufa. NCBI lineage: Eukaryota > Metazoa > Chordata > Mammalia > Rodentia > Aplodontiidae > Aplodontia > Aplodontia rufa. The sequence goes on along the minus strand of PVKS010029763.1, from coordinate 11,851 downwards.
CCCCAAATGTTGACATTTCTGAGTTTCTCTGCCTGCCTGTGTATAGCTAGGCTTATAAAGAGAGTATAGTATTCCCCCTTGTATTGATAACCCCCATGTCCCTCCCTTTCCTCCTTGCCTCCCTCCTTTCTCGCCCCACCATCATAGGTATGGTTCCCCCAGCTTATGTGAAGTATCAACTATGGTGACTTTATTACTAAAACTCAGCTGATTATCATCCTGTCTTAGGTTTTACTCTAGCTTCCACATATGAGAGAAAATATTGGGCCCTTAAGTTTCTGAGTTTGGGATATTTCACTCAGCATAATCTTTTCCATTTCCATCCATTTGGCTGCGAAAGGCATGGTATCATTCTAACAGCAGAGTAGAACTCTATTGTATATATGTACCACAATTTTTGAATCCACTCTTCCAGCGAGGGGCATCTGGGTTGGTTCCATAATTTAGCTATTATAAATTGAGCTGCTATAAACATTGGTGTAGCTGTGTCTCTGTAGTATGCCAATTCTAGCTCTTTTGGGACAATACCCAGGAGCAGGATAGCTGGGTTGTAAGGTAGTTCCAACCCTAGATTTTGAGGAGTCTCCACACTGCTTTCCAGAGTGGCTGTACCAGTTTGCAGTCCCACCAGCAGTGGTGCTAGTGTTCCTTTCTCCCCACAGCCCCTCCAGCATCTGTCATTGTTTGTATTCTTCATTCTTGCCACTATGACAGGAGTGAGGTAGAATCTCAGTGAAGTTTTAATTTGCATTTGATTTGCATTTGATTTGCATTTCTCTGATTGCTAGTGATGTAGAGCATTTTCTCATATATTTATTGGCTTTCTGGACTTCATGTGTTGAGAAGTCAAAGATGATTTTTAAAAAGCTAAAGTAATGATATTACATTATAATTCAGTCGAAGCAATTCTTTGGAGCATTAAGCCAACTAGGTCCAGATATCTTGCTTTCTGGAAAACTTCCTAGCAATTGAGGCAAGAAATAAAAAATAGACATATGAGGATGTATTTCGTCCTTTGGTAATGGAAGATCCAAGTGTTTGTGGGAGGACATTCTCTTTACTAGTGACACCTAGGGCTCAGGGGAATGACCTGCCTGATGACAGAGAACATTCACTAACAGATCGAGGATTCCAGCATCCACCTGTCTGAGCAATTGCATAGCCTGCCTCACATTGACCTCAAATATGGGTGAGAGTGAGGGAAAGCATTCATTGCGGGGGCACCTTCTTCCAGAGTGACAGCCCTCTGGTGACCCTACACATTTAGGAGGAAGGAGTTCAAAGGAAATGACCTCATATTTCCCAACTTTCTTAGCAGAAGGAAATTACTTAGCAGTTACTTCAGATACCAAAATGATAAAATCGTAGAACTGGGAAGATTCCATAGCTCACACTCCACAGATCTGTTTCATTTGATAGACGAGGTTACTGGGATCCAGAGAAGTTCCGTGATTTGCTTAAGACGATCAGCAAGTGAGGGACTGGGCCAGAAAAAGAACCCAAGACTGCCTGCACCTCTCCTCATTTAAACCAGAGACCACCAACCACAGGCCCATACTGTTTTTAATTTTTTTAATTGTTTACTGAAATCTTAAAATTGGGAAATTGCATCTGATTTTTTTTCTTTAATTAGGAGATTTGCCAGCACAGAAAAGCAGCTGCCTCTTTTAGGTGAATTATGAGCTGGCGGACATTCCCTACATATTTGACCTGCTGGTTTCATCCTCTCCATGACCTTCCTGGCCCTCACTGTCCTACAAGTTTACAAGCTCTAGTTGAGATAACTGGTAATGCTCACGCTCCCCGATCAGACAGGAAGCCTCCTAAGATCTAGAAGCATGTCCGTCACAGTTTGGATGTGAAGTGTCCCCCAGAAGTTCGTGTGTGAGGCAATGTAAGAAGGCTTAGAGGTGAAATGATGGGGTTATGAGAGTCTTAATCCAATCTGGGAATTAATCCCCTGATTCGGATTAATGGGGTGGTAACTGAAGGTAGGTAGGGTGTGGCTGGAGCAGGTGGGTGCTTGGGGGTGTGCCTTGGGGTGTATTTCTGTATCTGGAGAATGGAGTCTCTCTCCACTTCCTGATTGCTATGAGAGCTGCTTTCTTCCACCATGATGTCCTGCTTCACCTCCAGCCCCCAAGGAAACGAGTTAGCCTTCTATGGACTGAGACCTCTGAAGTTGTGAGCCCCCAAATAAACTTTTCCTCCTCTACAATTGTTCTTGTCAGGTCTTTTAGTCGCAGCAGTGAAAAAGGTGACTAAACCAAGGTCTGATTTGTTTCTGTGACTCCAGCAACTAAGAGTATCTGCCATAAAATTAGCACTTCATGTACATTGATGAACGAGTGTTGAGCGGATGACTCAGTCCATTTTGTGTGGCTAGAATAAAATGCCAGAGACTTGTTACTTTATAAACCATAGAAGTTTATTCAGCTGGCCATTCTGGAGGCTGGGAAGTCCACATCAAGGCAGCAGCATCTGCAAAGGGCTTTCTTTCTGAGTCCTAACATGCATCATGGGGAACAGAGTGCCAGCAGGTCTCTCTTCCTTTCCCTACAAAGCCACTGATGCCATCATAAGGGCCACACCCTCATGACCTCATCTGACCCTAATTACCTCCCAAAGGCCAAGCCTCAAAATACCATCACCATATAAATTTAGAAATTATATTTCCAACGCTTAAAATTTAGGGGACATATTCAAACCATATGTCCCCTATGGGTTTGACATTCCTTTATAAAGGGTCATAGGAAGAGGGACACTTTTTCTTTGGCTCACAGTTCTGCTCTCCATCCTGAGTTGCAAGACTGCTTGGTGACATTTGCAACGTCCACATAAACCACCAAGAAGCCTGCCCACCCCACCAGCCTGATCACCCCAGCCCCAGCAACCCCCACTTCATTCTCTGCCCACGCTCCCCATGCCTGAAGTCACACCAGAACCTCAGGGTCCAGATGGGGCACTAAATGGCCAGCATATCCCCTCTGACCACAGCCCTGTGGTTAGCTCTGTCGTTGGCCTGCTTCTGTGGCTCCAGGCTTTAAACCAGCAGGGACAGGCATGCAGCTCTCTTACTAGCTGTCTGCTCTTGGCCCATCCGTGGCCCTGACAGCCCCGGACTGTACTTCCTTCTTCAGCCCTTCCCCAACTCCACGCATCTCGTAGACTCTCAAGTGTTATTTTAGACTGAAAAAGTGATCTGTGAGCTGATAAATTCAGAGAACTTTTCACAAACGCTTTCGGGGTCCAAAATGTGTAATTTGGCAACTTTCAACAAATACCCTACTTTGAAGAGGTTACCACTTTCCTCTGTGCGTGTGTGTGTGTGTATGAGTGTGTGTGTGCCTGTGTGTATGAGTGTGTGTCTGTGTGTGTATGAGTGTGTGTGTATGTGTGTCCGTGTGTGTATGAGTGTGTCCGAGTGTGTGTCTGTGTGTAGTGTCTGAGTGTGTGTGTGTATGAGTGTGTGTATGAGTATGTGTCTGAGTGTGTCTGTGTGTGTATGAGAGTGTGTGTGTGTGAGTGTATGAGTGTGTGTATCTGTGTGTGAGTGTGTATGTATGAGTGTATATGAGTATGAGTGTGTGTCTGTGTGTATGAGTATGTCAGTGTGTGTGTGAGTGTGTATGTGTCTGTGTGTATGAGTATATGAGTGTGTGTCTGAGTGTATATGAGTGTATGAGTGTGTGTGTGTGTGTCTGTGTGTATGTGTGCATGTCTGTGTGCATATGAGCGTGTGTGTATGGGTGTGTGTGTGTGCGCACGTGCATATGAGTGTGTGTGTGCGCACGCACATGTAAAGTAATATGTCTCACCATGTAAAGTCATGTGTCAACCTTACTGAAGACCGATTTTACTTCCAGGTTATCTGTTTAGAAGACTACAACTAACATAAAGTAAGTTTCCTGCCCACTGTGGAAGCGTCATAGTCCCGCAGACCGAGAACTTAGAAAGTCAGCTTCAGAGGCAGAGCTATCAACCCCAAGGGAGAAACATATAATTCTACTGTGCAGTGAATTTTTTATTTCCAAATAAGTAAAATACCACAAATGGGAAATTCTGAGAGTCAAAAAAATCTAAATTTCATTAAAACAACAGTTGCAAACAAAACTGAACTAACTTTGACAGTCATACTTGCATGAAAACATCTGTTCTTACATGTGTGTCAAGATATCCAAACATCCAAACTGAAGTATGAAAGATCCATTGTTTAATCTGCAAAAGGGCAAGCTTGAGTGAATGAAAATAGAATATAGAAAAGGAAAAAAAAAAAGAAACCTTCTCATCAAAGCTTACATGCATACACAGAGACTTCACCAAATATAGACAGGAAAACAAAAAATTAGAAATAAGAAAGCAGCAAAGTGGATTCTTTTAAAGGCCATTCAGTGGGTCAGTGGCCTGAAAATAAAAACAGAAATAGATCAGTTAAACAGATGGAGCTGGCAGGGAGCCCTGCTCAGGAGTGAACAAGGTTTTAACCTTCCAAAATAATCTCCCCGAGTTTCCTACCAGAGTCTCTCCCTAAAACATGCAGTATGATGCTGAGCAAGTCCCCCAGCCCCTGGATCCAAGAATATTGCCCTTGTGCCCTTGCTGTATGAATATCTGGGGGGCTGCTATGTCAAGGAGGCACACAAAACGCTAGGGATTGCTTGGAGGAGGACGCAAAATGTGGCAGGTAGGTTAAAAAAAAAAGCAAAGACAGGGGAAAAAGGGTAGAAATTCTTTATCTTCCCAGTCTTACAGCAATGACCACTGAAATATCACCATTAAGGTGTATATACATGGTGATCCCATCTGCTTCACCAGCTAGGCTAGCTAAAAAATGCTTAAAGCAATTAGGTTATCAATTAAAATCAGAGGGATCCTAACTTTCTCATTTCCAGCCCTGCTTTATGCTGTGGTATCTCCTGGTGGGAAGAAGGAGGAGGGAGAAAAAGAAAAAGGAATCTCATAAGCCACTTCCTTCAAAATCATTGCCTCCAGACTCATACCAAATTGCTCCTGGAGAGCCACAAGAAGATTAAAGAAAAGCCAATGGGAGATGGGCCAGCAGGGAAGCCAAATGTCCCCACCACGGGCTGCATCAATGAGAGATTTGGAAAACAAATTTCCAGGATACGGGATTGACTGTAGCAAAACAACCAGACACCTTCGGGCACCAAGTCTTAGCACCAATGGCATCCCTTCATCACATTCATTTCCCAAGGGCCATTTTTACAGCATGACCTAGTCACTGAATCAGGTCAAGAGTTGTCCTACTGCCCCCCTGCCCCTGCTCTCCCCAAGGTCTGTCTTACTCAACGGATGTGTCCTTTGACCTGTCTCCCTCTGTTTTCTGATTGATCTGTTACATAACATCCTCCCATGTCCTTCCTCAGAACTGTTTAGAGTCAGTTAAGTAGTCTCTGTGTTCCGCTTTCAAGGCCATCTGCAAATTGCCCGCATTAACCATTTCCATCTTTTCTTCCCTCTCTCTACATACATACCTTGCAATCTGACTTGTCTTGGTCTGTTCTGTGTTGCTATGATGAAATACCTGAGGCTGGATAGTTTATAAAGAAAAAGTGTTTATTTTGACTCACAGTTCTTGAGTAAAAAATCAGGTGACTGCATCAGGTGAGGGCCGCATGCGGCATCATAAAGTGGCTGAAAACATCACACACAGAGGGGACCATGTCTGAGAATAGGACCGAGGAGAGGTGCCAGACTGCCATAATGAACTGCTTTTACCGTGATCAATTTAGTCCCTCAAAGCCTAGCCCTCTCCCAAGAGATGGGCATTAATCCATTCATGAGGGCAGGGCCCCCACCATGACCTAATACCCTCCAGGCTCCGTATCTTAAAGGTACCATCTCCTCAACACCACCATGCTGGGGTCCAAGCTTTTAGCACATGAACCTTTGATGGATGAACTAAATCCAGACCATAATGCTACTCAAAAGGGATACTGCTCTTTCTCAACACACTCAGGCAAGATACGAAGCCAAGACTTTGGGCCTTTGTTCTACTTTCCTTCTTTCAACAACTCTGGTCTAAGAACATCACCAGCCCCACAGGAAGAGCATGTCCCCCCCTTGAGGGGTTCTGGAACCTTCCAGTACTGATTTCATCTCCTGCCTCCCACCCTTTCAGAGGACAAGGGCAGACACCAGTTTCAAATTCACATACCTCAGGCAACTACCGGAGGTCTCGCACATCCTAGGTGTTTTATAAAGATGTTTTTGAATATTTACGGAAAGAGTTTAAAAAACATCTGTTGACCCTCTTCATTGTGCAGATGAGGATACAGAGGCCTAGAAAGTCAGTGATTTAGCCACAGACAGGCAATCAGAAACAAAACCAGAGGCTGATAAGCTCTTTAGGACTAAATTCCGACAATCCTATTGCAAATTAAGGTACAATATCAATATGTTCATTTAGAATATCTATTGAGGAAGTCGTTGGATCTCTCAGCAATACGTGGGAAGCCTACAAGTCCTGGTACTGCACTAGATATTTGGAGATGGGGGACTCACCTAGAGGCCCTGAATGGCCCGTGCCTTATAACCATGTTTGTTTTTTTTTTTTTTTTTTTTTTTTTTTTGTAGGAACTAGGGATGGAACCCAGGGCCTTACACAAGCCACTCAAGCACTCTACCACTGAACTAAATCCTCAGCCCAAGGACATAGGTTAAAAGAGTTATTATTGTCTTTAGAAAAGCAGAAAACATTCCGCAAAGACCCCACCCAGCAAGGCTGCCTAGAGAGATTCTCATCCCCTACCTTGGTGCTACTCGGTGCTGTTAGCCAACCGTGTTCCCTCTTTACAGGCAAACGACATTTGTATTCTCCTACGCGCTCTCCTCTGTACCTCCTGAAATAAAAGCCTTAGCTTTAAATCAACGCCTAAGTTGCTGTCTGCTTTCACTTTTAACTTCCCTAACACGGATCCTGGTAACAGCTGCACACATTGCAGCTCTTGCCTTTAATGTGGATGATAAATAGAACTCAAATCGCCAACCCTATGAGGTTTACAATAGGGCATCTAAATCTAGGATATATATATACACTCCCATCCCAGCTTCCAAAAGAAGGGAAGATAAACGGAATAGACATGAATGATTTTGACTCCTAACCTGGCCTTGTTGGGTTTTTTTTTTTTAACCAGGGATTGAATCCAGGGACACATAACCACTAAGCCACATTCCCAGTCCTTTTTCGTTTTTATTTTGAAACTTTGAGACAAGGTCTTCCTAATTTGCTAAGGCTGGTCTTGACCTTGCGATCCTCCTGCCTCAGCCTCCCAAGCTGCTGCAATTATAGGCAGGCACCACTACACCTGGCTTCCCCTTCTTTATTAATCTTTTTGAATTTTCTAACAAATTAAAGAATGAGGTGCATCTTAAAATGTATCCCAGATTAGACATCTTTAAACTATCCTCTGCCACAAGCCATTCTTTACCGCTTCTTAGTTTTGTTTCATCTTAACTTCTTCCATAGACATGAATTCTTTTTGCAAAGCATTCCTACTCCACAGGACACAGTGGCTGTGTGCATTCTTTAGGGGTAATACTCACACAATACAAATCACCTTCATAAAGGCGACATGCGCTCCCTGGTGCAGCCTGGCTTCTTCCAACAGCTGACCACATGAACTCTGAGCATGGAACATCACGCGGGGAGCTTCAGAACTCCAGCCAAGCCTGGGAGGAGAGCGGTGGCCAGATGCGGCCCCACTCATATCTAAATTTTTCATTTCTTCCGTTAGCTTGAGTCTCAATGCTATTTAATGTTGGTTAGTACCAATTTCCTAACTGGTGTATCTGATGTATACCTAACATGAATCTAATTCCTGATCAGAGGTGAAATAAGAGTTCAGAGGAAGAATAATCCTGTCCAGAGATTGGGGAGTAAACCAATCTGGTTTTATTACTTGGTTATTAAAAGTGTTTGGGCTGCTTTGCCCTCAAGCAGAGAATGCAGAAATGGGAGAGACATCACAAAGGATTTATGGAAAATAGGAGAAGCCTGATGATGGCCAGAGATAAATAAATAGGAAACACCAGAATCCTTAGTGGACCCGTGTTTCTCAAAGAACATTTTGTAGGGATATAATTTGGAATATTTTAGATGCATATTAACAAATACTGTTGCTTTCCTTTGCTCAGAAAATATGTCTTTAATGATCAGGATTTTCCAGAGAAACAGAACCAAGGGAATGCAGAGAGATGATAGAGGATACATAGGAACCTAGATAGAGTTCAAGGAATTGGTTCAAGCTATTGTAGGGGCTGACATGTCTGCCCCTCTACTGTTTCCATGTTGCCCATTGAGCTAGGCCAGCCCATCTAGATAAAAGCAGACAGCCTGAGTTCAGATAGTTCAACTTCATGATGGTGTGAAGTCAATACACGTTCAGTAGAAACCATACTTTGAATTCTGCACTTGGATTTTGGGTCTTGGCCCAGGCTAGTGACACATGGACCAGGGCTCTCTGGAGATGCTGGAAAGCAGCAATGAGCCGCAGCTCCCAGCAGCTCTGTGATTGCAGGGGAAATAACCACCTCTCTACAGCCTGCGGTGTTGCTGGGAGCTCAGTAGGTTTCATGCATTTCAGGCCTTTTTGACTTGGGATTTCTTAACTTACCATGGGTTCATCCAAACACAATCTCACTGTAACGCAAGGAGCAGTCATACTTTAAAATGTTAGAATAGGAGCTGAAGTGGTGGCTCAGTGGTTATGGCATGCACGAGGACACAGGTTCCAACCCCAGCACCATGTACACGATGATGTGTTGGAGCAACAAAAGCCACCTGGAAAACTAAATAAAATTGATTCTCTCCCCCTCTCTGTCTCACTGTCCCTCTATCTTTTAAAAAAAAAAAAAGTTAGAATAAAAGAATTTGGTTGTGATGTGAGAATTGGAGTTCTTATATTTTTTGTCTTTGAATCTTAAAAGCATGGAAATAAGAATAGAAGGTAAACTGAGAGCCGTGGCTGCATACCTGTAATCCCAGCAACTTGGGAGGCTGAGACAGGAGGATCTCAAGTTCAAACCCAGCCTCTGCAACTTAGTGAGGCCCTGTCTCAAAATAAAAAGGGTTGGGGATGTGGCTCAGTGGTTAAGCACCCCTGGGTTCAATTGCCAGTACCGAAAGAGAGAGAGAGAGAGAGACTAGAAGGTCTCAGAGCATGTAATGGAAAGGAAGGCCACCCATCTCAGCTATGTGTGAGCCCAGTTACCGTGTGCCTGGGATGGAGCCATAAAGGAAACTTCGCAAGCTTTCCTTCCAAGCAAGGATTCAATGCTATACATTTACCAAGTCCCAGTTCATTTTCCTTTTCCGGGTGCACATTTCCCAACCTCCTGGCAGTTTGGGAAGCCTGACTGGGTGCTACTCATTATCAGAAGTTATATCATCTACTTTCCAGCCCAGACAATGACCCACCCCACCCTGACCAGCAGGACTGTCCACAATCCTTTTCCCTTTCTTCGAATCCTCTTGGACCACACAATAAAGATTACAGTGTCGTGAGATAAGAAGACACTGCAGTCCATGCTAATGAGCAGCTAAGCAGCAGAGTGGAGCAAGTGGATTCGGGGAAGGAGGAAGGGAGAGAAAGTGGAGAAAATGCAGAGTTAAACCAAGCAAATCCTGCTAAGTGCAAGTAAGGACAGGTCACAGTGAATCCCACCTTTATGAGTAAGTTATCTGCACCAATTATTAATTAATTAATTGGTTACAGGAAGACCAGTAGAGTATAGGAAAGAGATCAGGGGAGGGAGGAGGAGAAGGAAAAAGGAAACACTGGGGAATGAAATGGAGCAAATTACATTATGTGCATCTGTGAATATGTCACAATGAACCCCACTGTTATAAATAATTCTAACATATTAATTTTTAAAAATTAAAATAAAAAATAGCCTAGAAGGATAATCATCTCACCAACATGGCACAAGTGAAAAAAATCCCGTGTAGCAGGAAGTCACGGAAATCTGAGTCTTATTTGTTAGATAGAATTCGCGTCCTGTCCCAACTGTGCCTCCCAGTCACGAGCCACATAATGATGTTTTATATACAACAGTGGTCACATAAGATTATAATGGAGATGGAAAATTCCTGTCACCTGGGGACTTCACAGCCATTGCAATGTCACAGGGCAATGAACTCCTCAGGTGTCTGTGGAGGTGCTGGAGTAAACAAACCTACAGTACTGCCAAGCGTACAAAGGTATAGCACACACCGCTACGTACACACATACCACCATAGCAAGCGGCTCTTATTGGTTTACATATGTACTGCATTCTACTTTTTATCAGTATTTTATTTTAAAGAGAGAGAGAGAGAGAGAGAGAGAGAGAAGGGAGAGAGAATCAGTTCTATTTGTTTTTCATCTAGCCTTTGTTTCCCCGACACTTAGCCATATACATGGTGCTGGGGTTCGAACCCGGGTCCTTGAGCATGCCATGCAGGTGCTTTTACCACTGAGCCACCACTCCGACCCCTTATTGGTATTTTAGAGTATACTCCTACTTATAAGAAAATAAGTCTACTGTACCAGTCTGCAGTGTGACTGCAGTGTTACTGTACCAGACAGCAGCCTCATACGCCTCAGGTTTATTGCATCCCTGGTTGCCTCAAGAGGCCGTGCCACACAATGGATCTAGACCGTCCAGCTTTGTGTGCACACCTCTGTAATGTTCACACAGTGTCAAAATCCCCCAAACAATGCATTTCTCAAAACTGACCTCGTTCGTTAAATGATGCAAGACTGGACATCACCCGATTCATGTTATCTGACCATAGGAAACAGCACTTCTTTAAAAGAGTGCCATATATTTAAAAAAACAAAAAGGGTATCACATTCTAGAGATTCGTCACATGGAACACTCTGCAGAAGCTTTGTGCTCCACAGGTGTGGTTTTCTTCCCTCGGCTTCACTCTTAGCGTCATTCTCAATACCCTGCGTGGTCTCGCCACGTCCTCCCTCCAGCCTCTCCTTCCTCTCGCTGCTCTTCATTTGATCTCTATATCACGTTGCTGGTGGTTCCGTGCACGCACACCACCATTTCACCACCACTGGCCTACCTGGACCATTTCGTCCCACCTGTTTTTAACTGGTCTACCCAGCAAGGTTCAACCAAACAGGGGATTTTTTAGGCCAATTCATCCTGTGCAATCATAGAAGCTGGTTAAACCGCTTCTGCGTGGCTGCTGTTTCTGCATCTGGGGCCAGGCGGGGAGCTGGGAAGGAAAGGTGAAGGTAAATTCAGGGACGGCTGGCAACTTTTTTCAGGAGCTGAGCACACACCTGGCCAGGAGTCAGCAGCTGAAGGGGGAAGTACAGAGGGAGCTGGGGGAGCAGGGGGAGCTGGGGTGCAGCAGGTGGGTAACTGCCTCACACCTGCGTGGTAAGTTGCTGGCTCTGCAGCAAGAAGCATGAGCTCCCAGGATGTGGGTCCTCCTAATGAGCAGGACTGTTGCTTCCCTTCACCTTCCAGACCTCAAACCGGTTTCTCTAGGGGTCAGTTGAACCCAGAGCTACACAGCAGAGGGAATTCTGGGATATGTAGTTCCAGAGTCTGTTAAGCAGACACATCCAAGGTCACCACCCTGGCTAGGATCTGCAGGTCTTTTAAGGATGGAACCACCTTACGACCCAGCTATCCCACTCCTGGGAATTTTCCCAAAAGAGTTAGAATCAGAGTATTATAGTGATGTGGCTTCCTCAATGTTTATAGCAGCTCAATTTACTATAGCTTGACTGTGGAACCAACCCAGATGCCCCTCACTCGACGAGTGGATACAAAAACTTTGGTACACATATACAATGGAATACTACTCAGCCATTAGAGAGGA
>PVKS010029762.1:0-25042 GCA_004027875.1 Aplodontia rufa | reverse complement strand
TATTTGTGTTTAGGATTTTGAGGTGCTACCATACATATTTCCAAAGGGTTGTTTCAAATTTTATGTCCCTTGGGAATGTTTCTAAGAAATTTCAAAATTATTTGATATTTTCGGTCTTTTTAATTTTAGCCATTTTGATTGGTGTGCAGCACTATTTCAGAGTGGTTATAATTTGCATTTTCCATATTCAAATGAGGGTTGTCACTTTTGTTTTTATTTCCTATAAAATGCTCATGCAAATTTTTGTTCATTTTAAATTATTTTATGTCTTTAATAATTTGTAAATCTTCTTATTCATTTTTGCCCCAATTTTTTTTACATAAGTAGAGTTTAAATGCTTTCTTGTGGTTTATGATATTTATCCTCTTCTAAACAAAGTAAGCCTTAATTTTGAGGGAATTCCATTGATCAGAGTTTTCTTTTATGGTTAGTGTGCTTTATATTCTTTAAAGAAACCATCTTCTGATGTAAGTAATAAAGACATTCTTGCTTCTTATTTTGGCACAAGGTAAGAGTCAAGATTTATTTTCTTCTACTCAGTTATCACATTAATCAACATTATTACATCACTCATCTTCTGCACAGCAGAGGTAATTTAGCAGTGTAAGTCTGGTTATGCTCTCTGATATACTTAGTCTCTTCTTTTTTCTGTAGGTCTTACGTGCTTGTTCTTGAACCAATACCATCTATCTTCTTCACATATGTTATTATGGCATGTGTTAATAATGGTAAATCCATATTTTCCCCAGTATTTGTTTCATTTGTTTATGTATTTATTTACCAGTTCTGGTTAAGATCTATGGTGCAAAGTTAAAAGAATGTTGTGACAGCTGTCATCTTTGTCTTTTTCCTGACCTTTTTAAAGGATTCTTCTTTATTTAACAATTAAGTATCGTATACAAAAAGTATATTTTTTCAGATGACACTTAAAAATTTAGGAATTGTTTTAGTATAGTCCTATTTTTTCTGAATTTTTCTTTAGTTCAATTAGTTCTTCCATATTGAAGGGATTCATTGCTACACATTAGTATTTACATACTTAATGACAATGTAACTTGAACTTGATCCTTATCCAGGATCTCCTCCCCAACTTTGCCCACTGTAATTCCCCCTATTATATATATAAATATCCAAGTACATGTATATTAATTTTTGAAAGTTTTAAATGCATGCATGAGTATTATTTGGTTTCTCAGGGGAGTCAAGTGCATCCTGTGGAATTGATAACCCTCGTTTTCCCTCCCTGTTTCTTTACTGAATAATTTTAAGTGCACTAATGGGTATTAATTTTTATTGTGATTTTCTTAATCACTTCAGATATTCACATGACATTCATTATTGTTAATGTGATGAATTGCATTGACTAACTGTTCAACTATTAAACTAATTTAGATTTTATAATCTTGGAATATAGACCCTGGGACTTGGCTTGAGAATATATGTATTGTTTAAGACTTTCAGAAAATATTTTCCTTTTCTTATAACATCCTTCCTAGGCTTTGCTCTAATTAGTAGATTTGGTACTTCTCCTCTTCTATGGAAGACCATTTGTATGAATGCTCATACTTGTTTCTTCTGTATTTTAAATAATTCATTACTAAAGCTACATACACTTATAACTTCCTTTTCATGGTTGCTTTGGAACATACATTTATTATCTTAAATTACACTGTTTGGATTTTCAACTTTTTCATGTTTGTTTTGATTAATGGCATTTCTTACAATGAAATTCCACTTTTCCATTGTTCCTAAGAAGGGAATGAAGGGGAACTGAATTCAATACAAGAAAATAGTTGTGACTTCAAAGGAAAGTTGGAAACCTGAGCTATGGATACAAGAATTATGGTGCAGGGACAGAACCATGCTTCAGGGGTGTTGGGATGGCCCCCAGAGCTCTTTTCCCCAGACCTGTGAGAGCTTGACAGACTGAGCCAAGGAGTCAGCAACCAGGAGTCATGGCGGATCTTTCTCTCTCATTCCCCTTGCAATCAGAAGAACATGATGTGGAAGGAACAAGGTGCAGTCGCCAGGAGCTTAGTGGTGATCCAGCTTCCTGGTACCCAGTAGGTGTGCACAGAGCATGGAAAGGCAGTGGAACAATGCCACTGCTGAGCGACTGTGCAATGGAGCTGCAGAGTGTCCACATGCATCTGAGTGCGGGCAGCAAGCACAGCCTGTCATTTTTGGGCATCCAGGCCTGGGCATCTTATGGACACCTGGATTTAAGCAGTGCTGCAGCGTTAGGACACGCCCACCCCCTTGCTATCATTCCTGATTCACTAAAACAAGTCAAGGCAAACACCTGCATAAAACATGGGAGTTCGGATTTGAACAACAGTGTTAGTGTGTCTCCGTTCTCTAATGAGCATAAATTTGAACTAATAGCATTGATGCTTATCTCAAACCCTCATTTGCATAAGTTTGGACCAATAGCTGTGATCCAAGGGTTATATAAACCTCCTAGGCCCAGCGCACTCAGTTGAGGAATCCTTCTCTCCAGGTTGTGTGTTGCATACTGTAAGAGATCTGTCGCCTGCTTCTTCAATAAGTCATTCTTCCATTCACTCATCCTGGTTTGTGGATTTCATTCTTTGAATTCACAAGGTAAGAACTAGGGAGAAAGAGGCAATTGAAAGTGAGCTGGTGGAGACTACTGAAGGCTGCTGGAGGCTTCTGAAGGCTTCTGGAGGTTGCCAGAGGCTACTGGAGGCTACTGGAGGGTGCTGGGCTGCTGGGCTACTGGAGGCTGCTGGAGTCTACTGCAAAAAGAGGGCATTGCCTCCCTTAAGAGCTGCAACACCACATGCTGCAGAGTTACACACCTCAGGCAGACCTCACTGGATGGCAGAAGCAGAGAAAATTCTAGTTTCAACAGCCAGTGGAAGAGGGCAATTGAGTTTTGCCCCAAAATTTCTGTTTCAGTGATACCAGAAAACCAGCCACAAAGTGTATGTATGAGAATAGTTCTGTGATTGTAAGCAACTCCTCATTTAAAATTTCAATATATGAGGGTAAGGATGTAGTCAGATCAAACATAGATAACAAGAGTAGTGGAGTCACGGTGGAGGCATTTTACATGAGCTATTTAGATGGCATGGTAACCAGCCATTAGCCTTTGTGTTGGAGATGTTGAATCTACACGGAAATATTTCAAAGAGAAAGCCTTAAGACCAATGAAAAGAATTTCTGTCCTCTCCAATCATATTCTACAATTGCTATCGTTTCAGTGCGTGTACATTTTACGTTCAGGGTGCTGTCAAGCATCTAACCCTCTAACATAGCCACCACCTGACTTGCACAGCCTTGTAGCACCATGCTGTCATTGTCATTGTTTCTGATATGGGAACTGCAGGCATCCCTTCGACACCCCAATTCGAGGACTGAGTCTTCTCCAAACTCAGTTCTAGCTCAACCCCTGGGGTCACCTCGTATGACTTCCCTGGGTTTGTTGAAGAGCTTTTTCAACAGCAGGAGAAGGCCTGGGGCCACTTCAAATTGTCCTCTGCTTTCATTTAAAACAGAAGTGCTTTGTTCAGATGGAGAGACATTCGTTTAACCTAGTCATTGGGGAAGACTCAGCTTAAGATTTTCAGTAAGTCAAAAAGTAAAATTTTGCATGCTAGTCTGGTCAGCACAGTCAGGTGGATGGTGCAAACTGTGTTGGTGAGAAAAGATGAACAAAATGTGAAGCCCCTGGTGTAAAGCTTGCTTAGGGAGGAGGACATAGAGAGCGTCCCTCAAGTAGACTGCTCGTATACTTGCGACTGATACTATGCTTTTAACTTTTTAACTGGAGGAAGTTTGATCAATAAAGTGATCTACATAAACACCATTTCCCTTTTTCTTAGTGGTATAGCAATGTGGAATGAAGGTCAGACATGGGTGGTGCTGGTGCTGTCCACTACTGCTGAGCAAGTATCCCTTTTTATCTGATGACCAATAACTACGGACATAGTATCACCGGCTGATAACCCAGATTCTATACTCAATAGGCACTTAAACGAAACTTGGACCCTAACATATACATGTAACTGAAAGAGAGTAATAAATATAAATGCAGACATTTTGCAATGAAAGTCAAAATTTATTGAAAAAGAAACATATTTTCCATCAAAGCTGCTGAGCTACAATGAGTAGTGAATTAATAAAATAACAATCAAAAACATGTTTGGGTATGGAGAGGTGTTTCATGTGACTTTGGTTGATCAGGTTGCAGTGAACTGAATCTGAAGTGTTTAATCAGAAGGCAAAATAATTTAGGGTAAAATCTTCACTATTGGAAAGGAGAAGATAATTATTAATAAGGAGACTTATGCAACGACAGTCAGGAAGAGTTCTACTGGCTAAGTGCATCCAGAAATTTCTCAGTAGAATCCATAGGACCAGTGTCTGCCACAGCAAGATGGGTGGCACCAGTCACATGAGTACCCGCCACAGCCATAAGCCGCAGTTATAGCCCAGATGGTCATAGCCAGATCTCAGACCTTCATAGACACATTCCAGGCTGCCACAGCAGCTGCTGTAGTAGCACTTAGTGTCAGCAATGCCAGGAACAGCTGAGGAGCAAAGCATTCTTCTTAGTTTAAATGTCATCATCCACAGGTATGGGACATTTTGTACACATTCAGGAATGGCTAAGGCAAACCATGTATTTTGCTGGCCTCTTAATTGAGCATAATTTTTGTGAGAAAATTATCTGAATCTTCTTTTTACCTAGGAAAGGACAGTTCCTCATAAGTAGGATTTCTTTGCAGTAATGTCAAGTGTTCCAAAATTAACATGATTAAACAAGATGTTTTAATTCTCTTCTAAAAAGCAATTATTTTCTATGTGATTAATTGAAGGTTGATTATCAGTTTAATCATTTTTTTTTATTTCCAAGTAGCACTAAGGCTGCAAGTCATGTAACTATATGTCCTGATGGAATTTTCAAAAAAGTTTCCATATGAAATTATTTTTTAAAAGAGCTCTATTTTGATTTTTTTATTTGTTCATTTTTAGGTATACATGACATAAAATTATATAATAACATAATTATAGAATCATGGGAGTTTAACTTGTTTTAATTCAGGCTCCAGTCATTCCTCTTCCCCTCCCTTCCTCCCACCATTTTTTTCCTTACATACATGACAGTAGAATGTATATTAACTTGGAGAGTACCTTGTTTTAACTCAGTTCTCAGAATTTCTCCTTTACCTCCCTTCCTCCATCCCCCTGTTCTTTCAGATATACTTAACAATATGATAAACATTGACATTTTTTGTAAAAGCAAACAGTACAACTTATTTTAATTCAGTCCCCAGTATTTTCCCTCCTTCTCCTGTTCTCTTCCCTCTACTAGACTGATCTTTCTGTTATTTACTAATTTTTAAAAATTTAGTGATACACATGTTGATGAGATTCACTATGATATGTTCATATATGAACATGAGAAAGTTAAGTCTGATTCATCCGTGAACTTTCTCCATTTCATTCCTCCTTCCTCCATTTTCTTCTCCTTTTTCTACTCATCTGCTCTTTTCCTTATTTTGGATTCACTTCCTCATATCAGAGAGAACATTCAACCTTTGGTTTTTTGTGACTGGCTAATTTCACTTAGCATTATATCCTCCAGTTGCATTCACTTGCTGGCAAATCACAAAATGTCATTCTTCCTTCCTGCTGATTAATATTCCATTGTGTGTATATCTACCAATAAGAGAGACCTGAGTGAGATTTCAAAGATATTAGAAACACTGTAGGTCTTCATGAGTCTGATTCACTCAACAGAATGAGGGTCGCATTACCAAGACTGCTTGCTTTCGGTGCCACATTGATTTACGTCAAGTCGTGGAGTTGTATAAATTTTTCTTTCCCCACTTCTTATCATCCTAACCCATATTTATTAATTGAAATGGTATGTCCTGATGGTTTGGTGTGACATTAGGCATACAGAACTTTCTCTAACTTTTGGTTTGTAGGAGTGTTTGTTTTCCAAAAGTAACTTCAATTTCTCAAGAGGTAGTATAAGACTTCAAAGTTTATATATGTGAATTTGTGAGAAATGAAAGGGTGAGGAAACCATACTGGATCAAGGGATCATTCCTTTAGGGTGGAATTTCTGAGTTTTGGGGTGTATTCATTTTTAGCATTATTAGGTGCTGGCATATAGTTTCCACTGAGTTTGTGCCAATCGCTTACCTCCCCATGATTGTTATCAAAGTCCAAGTCTGAGTGTGGTCAAAATTGCTTGGTATTTTTAGTCTCTAAATTTAGTCATTCTGACGGGTATACAGTGGTACTTCAATGTGAGTGTATTAGTACTATCTTGCTCTAATGAGGTTGGTTACCTTTTGTCTTGTTGCAAAATGCTTATGTAAAATGTTGGTCATTTTAAACTGTAATGTGTTTCTCTAAGGCAGTGGAAGTATTTGTATTTGCTTTTGGTCAAAATGCTTATCTAGATCTTTATTGTAGATATCCTCTCCTTTTCAGTGGCTTTTTTCACTTTCTTAATAATGGGCATTGCATTATAGTTAGGGAAAATAACTTCTGGTGTTCCATGGCACGTAGGATAACATAGCTAACAATATTGTACATAACTTAAGAAAAGCTCGCAGAAAGGATTTTGAAGGTTTTCATCACAAATAAATGATACATTTTGGAAAATTAGATGACCTTACCTTCATTCTACAAGAATGGAACATGACTAGGTTCTCCAAAAACATACAGAATTGTTATGTGTCAATTATAAACATTTTAAAATAGGAATTTTTAATTTTGGTGAAGTCTAGTTTGTTAAGTGTTTCTTTTCTGCTCAGTACCCTCTGTATCTGGTTTAAGAAACCTTCACTTACTTCATATTAATAAAGACATTTTCCTATCTTATCTTGGTGCAAGGTAAATATCAAGTCTTATTTTCTTAATAAGGTTATTAAATTAAGCTAACAATACTCATTGTTAAGACGATTCTTTCATCTTTGGTCTGCAGTGATATCTTAGTATTAATGAGGTTACCCCAGGGGTTGGAGTCTGTTTACTGAGCCCCTCTGCTTTCCTTGTGTCTTTTTCAGCCAGGACCTACTCTACTTCACCATACTTGAAATGTCAACTCTGCATTTTTTTCTCCAGTTTTGTTCCAGTGATTTATTTCAGTCACTAAGAGCTGTGGCATAGTTAAAGGAAGATTGTGACAGTGGTCATCCTTGTCTTATTCATGAGCCCAAGGGAAATTATTCCATACTTCAGAACTAAGTCTGATATACAAACTATAGAGTTTGTATAGATGTCATTTATCAAACTGAAGTGGTTATTTTCCAGTCCTACTTTACTTGGCTATTTTAAAATTCATGAATGGGTGTTGAATTTTATCATGCTTTATCTTTATCTATAGAGATTTTCTTATAACATCTATTCTTATTTCATTAGTGTGACGGATTGCACTGACTGACTTTTAAGGTATTAAACCAAACTAGAATTTTTCAATCTTTGAATATAACTCTTGGGACTCACTTTAATAATATATTATTTCATATTTTTGGAGGAATATTCATTGTATATATTTCCTTTCATGTAAAGGACTTGTTAGGTTTTGGTTTTCTTAGTAAATTTTGCCCTATTTCCTGTTCTGTGGGAGAATATGTACGTGACTGATAATAGTTTTCATAGGCAAAGAACTTGTTTGCATTTGTATTTTTCAAAAGAGATTTATTTCCATTAATTGGTGTGAGACTATTTGGACTTCCTATTTCTTCTTGTCTTTATAACATAAATTATATTTTCAGAAGTGAAATTTAGATTTTTTGTTGTTCCTTGTATTAGTAGGAAGAGAAAATCCAAAATCAGTGAAAAAGAGAGTTGTGAATTCAAAGGTAAACTGGAAACTGGAACCAAAAATACAAGACTTTATTGTAGGGGGAAAGTTCTTATCCAGGTGTGTAGAGATGGTGACAAGAACTCTTTCCAGGGGATCTTAGTATGACCGTTGACAGACCCTGCTGCCAAAACACCAACCAGGAAGCTTGGAGATGTTCTCCTCTTTTCCTTGAAATTTTTTTTCTTTTTCTTTCTTTCTTTTTTTTTTTTAAGAGAGGAGGACAATGAGAGAGATGGAAAAAGAGAGAGAAAGATAGAGAGAATCAATTTTTATTGAGTTTTTCACATGACTTTCATTTCTCTGACTCTTAGTTGTGGACATGGGTGCTGGGCTTTGAACCTGTGTACACGCACATGCCTGGCAATCGCAGTAACTTCTGAACCAACTCTCTAGCCCCTTTTCCTTGAATTTTAAAGGAGCAATGAGAAGAATGTGATGAGGAAGGAACCGCACAGGACCACGGGTATCACCAGGAAGCAGCCGGGTATGTACGCATGGGAGTAGTGCTGCTTTTCAGGCAATACATTATTCAAACCTCAATACATGAGAACATAGGCAGATTGGATAGAGACAACAAAGGAGACTCAGAGTCACGTGAAAGCATTTTATATGAGAAATTCAGACAGAACTGATGATCAAACGCTTGCTTTTGTCATTTAAATAATTTGCAAAATATTTGAAATATTTCAAGAGTAAACTTTAAGACCAGGAAAAAGAAACTGTATGCCCTCCACCCTGGCTTCACCCAGTTTATCTTTCAGAACATCTACAATTTGCATTTTACGTCTGATTCTCATTTCTGTGTCCAGTTCTGTCCTATCTTTATCTGGAGCCCATCCACCCCTTCTTTCTGATTACTATATGTTCCTTATGAGGATACTTCCATGTATCCTCATGCTGTAAATATCACAGTCCTTGAGGGGGGAAGTTCACCCAAGGCATAGAACAGGGGCTCCTCTAAACAAGGCGCTGCATCATTCATTGCGCGTGCTATTCCATCTTCCGGTATGCCTTGAGCTTGTTGCAGGTGTATTTCAGTAACAGCAGAGGGCAAGGGGCCCTTTCCCAGCTTTCTTTGCTCTGGGGGAGAAAATCAGTTCATCGTAGAGATGGAGATATATTTGTATCCATGGAAAGTCCAATTCAACAGTTAGAGGAGACCCTGCTTAATATTTTCTTCAAGATCAAAGGTAATATTTTACATGTGATTTACAATTCAGGCACGTGGAGGGAGCAGATGTCATGGTAGGAAACACAGGTGAGAAGAGAATTTGCACTGCTGCACTGTTCAAGGTCTGGTTGTGAGTAGATGTGCACAGAGTGTCCTTCAAGTCTTCTGTTTATGTATGTACACTGATTATATTAATTCTGCATAGCCATGAACATGGAATGTTTTTCCATCTTCTCAGGTCTGCTGCAATTTCTTTTTTTAGTGTTTGACAGTTTTCATTGTAGATGTTTTAAAATCCTTTGTAAGATTGACTCCCAAGTATTTTATTTTTTTGGAGGAGATGGTGAATGGGACAGACTTTCTGATTTCTTCTTCCATGCACTTGCTGCTGGAGTAGTAAAGGAAAGCTAGTGATTTATTGGTGTTATTTATTGATCTTATAGCCGGCCACTTTGCTGAAATCGCTTATAAGCTATGTATGTACACTGCTTAATTGATCCCTTTAACAAATAATAAACAGGAGTTTCATTCATTAGTCCACTTGTAACTGAGTGAGAGTTATCAACTAGAGTGATCTGTGTACACCACATTCTCACTTTTCCTACGGTGATGGAAAGGTTGAAGGAAGGACAAGGTGCATCTGAGCCTTGTACTTCACACTTCAGTTGAATGCATTTTCCCTATTACATGACCCACAGTACCATTTTACACAACGTTACAACGTTATTATCTGCCCATTCAGATCCTCTAAATGTGTAGATTTATTTGTGTGAAGAAGCTGGTTTCATTCAACTACTCTTGAGTGAAATACACTACATAGTCTATCACCTACATATAGATGATGGAGAAAAATGTTTATGAATGAAAATCATTTGTAATGACAGAAATTTTTATTGAAAAGCACACAGAAGTTATTCACATCAATTATTCATATCATGTTAAGCTACAA
Source organism: Aplodontia rufa (assembly GCA_004027875.1). Taxonomy (NCBI): domain Eukaryota; kingdom Metazoa; phylum Chordata; class Mammalia; order Rodentia; family Aplodontiidae; genus Aplodontia; species Aplodontia rufa. Next base: position 15,067 of record PVKS010029762.1, on the reverse strand, counting down.
TTAGTGCAGAAATAATGCAATTTTTTTAAAGGGAGAGGACTGATCTCAGGGCCTTGTGTATGCTAGGCAAGAGCTCTGCCACTGAGCTAAATGCCCAACCCAGAAATAATGCAATATTAAATATAGTCATTTTTATGAATTGTGAAGCAGTTACATGTGACTTTTGTCTATGAAGTTGAATCATGCTGAAACTGAAGCATTTAAACTGAAGTTTAAATAGTTTAGAATCAAATTTTCAGTAAAGAAACAGAAATAACTTTTGAGAACCCTGGAAGGATATTTAAGAAATGACTGGGTGACTTTGGAAGTTTCCCAGTAGAATACATAGGACCAGTATCTGCCACAGAAAGATGGACAGCAGCAGTTGTATGCATACCCAACCCAGCCATATCCCAGGCCACTGTAGCCATAGCCCAGGTTGCCATAGCCACAGCTCAGGCCACCATAGACAAAGCCCAGGTTGCCATAGTAGTTGCTGTAGGAGCTCATGGTGTCAGAAATGGGATTTCAGAATTATTCTCTTGGTTGAAATATCATCTTCTCCAGGCACAGAGGATTTTATACCTACTCAGAGGTAGGTAGGGCAAACAACAGGCTTTGCTGGCCCCAGTTTTAGTATACTATACACTAGAAGAATTTGCTGCATCTTCTGTTTGCTGAGGATTGTGCCTCACAAGTAAGTTTACTTTGCTATTTTATTGAGTGCCCCAAAGCTAAATCACATAATTCAGTAAAATAAAATTATTATTTCCATTTAAAAATAATTATTCTGTTAATGATTAATTTTGGAATGATTATTAGTTTATTATCCTCTTTTTTATACCAAATAACACTAGGTCTCCAAGTTTCTGGTCTATGTTTCCCCATATAACTTACTAAAGAACTTCATGCCTGAAATTCCACCAACAAGATAAACTTGTATGCAATTTCAAAAATACTTGAAGGATTAGAAATTCTGTTGAGTCTTTTCTTCTGTTATGGTTTAGATGTGAGGTGTCCCCCAAAAGCTCATGTGTGAGATAATACAAGAAAGTTTAGAGGTGAAATGATTAGGTTATGAGAGCCTTAATCCAATCTGTGAATTGATTCCCTGGTAAGGATTACTTGAGTGGTAGCTATAGGCGGGTATGGTGTGGTTGAAGCAGGTGGCTTTGCAGGGGGCGTGTCTTTAGGATTTGTTTTGTATTTTGTCATGATGAGGAGTGTTTTTCTCTCTGTTTCCTGGTACAATGTTCCCAGCTGCCCTTCTTCATCTTGGGCCCTGAGGAATGGAGTTTTCCATCTATGAATTGAGAATTGTAAAACCATGAACCCCAAAAATATATTTTTCCTCCTCTGTTTATTCTTCTCAGGTCTTTTTGGTCATAGCAGCCAAAAAGGTAACTAAAACAGCTTCACTCAATAAAGTGGAGACTTCAGTATCAAACTTAATCTGATTTATTGTCAATATAACCTCCATTACTACATGTGTTATCAGAGCCATTTCTTATTTGATCATATTAACCCATATTTATGATTTAAAATATTACAAGCTGATTACTTGATGCGGCATCAGGCATACAGGACTGTCTCCAATATCTGTTGGTTTTGTCTTCTCTGTTTCCCAAAAATAACTTCAATTAGTCAAGAGTCAGAATAAAAATTTATGTGATTTGTGAGTAGCACAAGAAGGATAAGAAAAATAGACTGGATCAAGTGATCATTCCTACAGAGTGGAATTTCTGAGTTTGGGGGTGCATTCACTTTTAGCATTTAAGTGTACTGACAGTTTCCATGGGCTTGTGCCAATTACATGCATCCCAGGAAAGTTGGCAAAGTCCAGGTCTCAGCATTCTCAAAATTATTTGGCCTTTTCAGTCTCTAATTTTAGCCATTCTGATGGGTATGTAGTGCTATTTCGTTGTGACTATAATTTGCATTTTCTTGCTCTAATGAGACTGGCCACCTTCTGTTTCTGTTTGCTGTAAAATGATTGCTAAAGTTTTTGTCCACTTTTAATTGTGTTTTGTATCTTCCTTTAATGCTTTGTAAGCATTTTTATTTAATTTTGGTGCTAACCTTTTTAAAATATATGTATTATAAATAGCCTTTCACTGTTGTTGAGTTTTAAACTAGAACTCTTAATATTATGAAATCATATTAATTGGGGTTTTATGGGTAATATTCTTTATACCTTGCTTAAGAAATTATTATCTACTTCAATTAAGATATATTATATTTTAGTACAAGATGTGAGTATAAATGTATTTTCTTTACCTGTTTAATCCAGTTAATCTATCAGTGTTCATTGTCTTTCTTGGTGCAAGATGACAGTCCAGATTTAGTTCTTTCTATGGTTATCAAACTAATCTAGCGGTAGTTACTGCTTGCTCAATTTTTTCATCTTCTCTTATGCAGTAATTATTTTAGTAGTGTGAGTCTGGTTTCCCTATATACTTGAATCTATGTACAGAATATCTCTTCTTTCTGTTTGTTGATGTGATTTTTCATGAAGAAAACCCACCTGATTTTCCATGATACAAGATTTGTTTATAATGATAACTCTGTAGTTTACTAGTTAAGATCTGTGGTTTAACCTTAAATGAATATTGGGATAGTACTCTATTTAGCTTCTTTATGACCTCAAGAAGTAATTGTCCTGTATTTTAGCATTAACTATGATATATAAGCTGTAGATTTTATGCAGATACCATTTTTCAAATCAAAGTTATTTCCTAGTTCTTTAATATGGATTTTTAAAAATTCATTAACAATTATTAAATATCATCATGTTTTATCTTCATCTATTGAGATAGTCACATTTCTTTTTTGATTAATATAATAAATTGTACTGATTGAGTTCTCAAATGCTAAACCAATTTGGGATTTTGCAGTCTTGAGTATAATTCAAGAGATGTGGATAGACTGTATTTTGTTTCTGATTTTTATATGTATTCATAAAATATCTTCCCTTTTATGAAAAATCCTTGCTAGGTTTTGATTTTCTTACTAATTTTTTTCATTCTCACTTTTCGTGCAATTGCCTTTTTATGATTGGTATTACTGTTTCCTGAAGTGGCTTTCGAGATTTCTTAGTGATGGCATCGAGACTTGGGGCTTCCTTTTTGTGAAAAATTTAAAGACAGATTTACTTTCTTTAACAGATATTAGTATTTGAGCAATCATTTAATTCTGGAAAATTCACAATCTAAACATTTATATTGATTGTAGGGCAAAATGTAGAGGAGTCACGAGTCTAAGGAGTGGGCAACGTGGGGGTAATTCTGGCTTATGATCATATGCCTAACACACGTTGCTTTGTATGCATTTATGATTGTGCAATAGCTCAATTCCTTAAGAAAAAAATAGATATTGGGACATTGAAATTTCCTATGACTTTTTGTTACTACAAGGATATTTCCTAAGGTGGAATCCCATGTTTTGTTCCTTGTGTGAGCAGAGGGGAAAGGAAATCTGGAATCAGTGACAACAGGAAACATCAAAGGAAACATCATATCAAAGGAAATCTAAATCTGGAACCACAAATGGAAGGATCAGGGCTATAGGAGGAAGTCCCTGACCCAGGTGCAGAGAGAAAGTGACTAAGGCTCTTTCTGGAGAACGTTGTGCAACCTTGACCAATTGAACTACCAAGGTAGCAATCAGGAACCAAGGCAGGTTTTATTTTCCTGTCCTTTTACTTGAATTGTAGAGGAGCAACAGGAAGAATGTGATCTGGAAGGAGTGAAGTACACTCACACAGGAGAAGTGTCACTGGGAAACTGCCAAAGTTGTACCCATAGGGAAATAGTGCTGTATTTGTAGGCAACAGATTATTTAAAGTCTTAACACATGAGGATGAAAATGTACCAAGGTCAGGTTGAGATAATAGGAGACACTCGGAATCACATGAAAGCATCTTTTGTGAGCAGTTTAGACAAAGCAGGTGAATAGACTTAGACTTTATCTTTTTTCTTTCAAAGCTTTGCATATTTTATGTTGAAATATTTCAGAGAGAAAACTCTAAGACCAGTAAGATGAATTTCTGTTCTCATAACTCAAATTCCTCAACATTAACATTTCGGTACACTTACGTATAAATTTTGCTCTGCATCCATGTTTATTTCCATTTCTGTCCATCTCTCTGTTTTTCCTTCTACCATGCTTACCACCTGACTTATGCATTCATATATTATGACTCTATAAATTCCACTGTTCACGATGCAGTAATAGAGATATGCTTTTGGCATGTCATTTGTAGGATTGTGACTTCTCCAAATGCAGTTGTGCCTCATTCCTTGAAGTCACCTGTTGTCTTAAGATTGCGTGGGCTTGGTATCAATAATCTACATCCTTTTTATTTTTATTCTTTTTTATTTTGAGAAAGAATCTCATTAAATTGCTGAGGGTCTTGCTAAGTTACCAAGGCTGACCTCAAACTTGCGATCCTCTTGCTTTTGCCTGTAGAGTTGTGGGATGACAGGCATGTGCCGCCACATTTGATTGATGCAGAGTGTTTTTCAACAGGAGCAGAAGAAATGAGTCTACTTTTCATTCTCTTTTGCTTAAGAACAGAGCATCTCTCTGTGTTCATTGAAAATCTAAACCAGAAGTTGGCTCTGTTTAACATTTTTTTGTAACACTTTGTAGGTTAGTTTGTTCAGCATGGAGTCAGATAGAGGGAAGAAGACATGTTGGAGAAGGAAAATGTGTAATTAGAATTCAAAGCGAGTGAAACTTCATTAGGTGGGAAGTACATACAGGGTATCCCTCACTCAATTTTTTTATGTACATGTGTGAATTGATAATAATATTGTAAGAAGGTCTAACACTAATTCCATTCAGTACTCTCATTTTAATTGAAGAAGATCTAGCTAGATAGAGTGATCTACATAGATCTACATTGTCACTCTTAGAGTGATGGAATAGCTAAACAAAGGACAGTAGTATCTGAGCCTTGCAGTTTATACTGCTGCTGAGTGGAGTTCTAGTGCATAATACAACTTGGCATAATTTTAGTCTCTGACTATCCAGAATCTCTAGATGTGGCAATGTATTTCTACAAAGACCCTGGTTTAGTCCATGTGCCCTGAAGTGAACTCTGATCATTGCATCATATGAGGATAAATGAGAGAAAATAATGAATATGACCACAAAATATTTTGCAATGAAAGAAAAAAAATTATTGAAAAAGAAACAAACTCATCCCATATAAGCTGTTAGGCTAATTAAGTAATGTTAAATATAAACACTTTTACTAACAGGGAAGTGTTACATGTGACTGTGGCCATTTGGCAATCTGAATCTAAAATACTCATTGTGAAGGTGAAGTAGTCTAGGAAAAATTTTCTACACTTGTGAATGGAAGATAAGTTACTTTATTGGAAGAGTCTTGAAAGTTATTGAGGAAGTACAGGAGGAAGAGTTCTATTGGCTAAATGGCTCCAAAAGTTTCTCAGTAGAATCCATAGGATCAGTGTCTGTCACAGCAAGATGGTGACAGCAGCCACATCCATACCCATTCCAGCCATAGCGTAGGCCACCATAGCCATAGCCCAGGCTGCCATAGCCAGTTCAGGTTACCATAACCATAGTCCAGGCTTCCACAGTAGTTGCCATAGTAGCTCATGGTGTCACAAGTGGGAGTCCAGTAGAAGCGTAGAGTATTATTCTTCTTGGTTGAAAGTCATCTGCAGGCACAGGACCCTTTATACATAGTCAGGTATGGATGGGGTAACCCACAGGCATTGCTGGCCCCATAATTTAGAATAGCTGTCACACATACAAAAAAAATACCAAATTTTTGTTTACTTAGGAAAAGAGAGTTCCTCATAAGTAAAATTGCTTTGCTATTTTATTAAGGACTCCTTAAATGACATGGTTTTATCAGGCGTTTCCCCTTTATTTTGAAAAGCAATGACTCTGTGTGGCTAATTTAAGGTCCATACTTATTATTCTTTTCCTTTTCCTAAGTAAAACAAAGAATTGCATCCCAAACACTACATTTCCAGAGGTTCCACCTGTGGGAAGGACTTGAGAGTTATTTCAAGGACATTGTAAGCTCCGGATGTCCTCTTGAATCTCAGTTTCACCAAGGTGATACACTCATTAGAAAGTTCACTTTGGTTTTAAGTTAGAAGGACCCGTACTAAATCATGTGTTTTTAGGTTCATTTGTTTTCACATTTTATTTTTTTGTCCATTTACTCCACATTTATTTAGTTTAAATGATTTGTCCAAAATACCAGGTGTGACATAAAGCATCTCCTTTCTCCACATCCCATAAATGTTGACTTGCATTCCTAACATAACTTCACTTTTTAAAAAGTCATTCTTAGAGTTGACATTTGTGCATTAATGTTTATGTAGAACGGAGAAGAAAACTTGATTGTACACAGTGAGCATTTCCGTAGGAGGAATTTCTGTGTTTTAGCATATGTGTACATACCTGGAATTACTAGGGGTCGCCATAAAGTTTGCACAGACATTGTAACAGTGTCATGCCCAAAAGTAATGCTCACAGGATATACACTCTGATACTTGTCAAAATTTCTTGGTATTTTCAGTTTCGAACTTTAGCGATTCTAGTGGGCATCCAGTGCTATTTCTTTGTGGTTATAATTTGCATTTCTTTGCTTTAATGGAGTTGATTGCAGTTTATTTTCATTTGTTGTAAAATCCTTGTACAAATTTCTAGTCATTTTAAATCTGTGCCTTTTCTCTTTCTCAGTGCTTTGTAGATGTATTTGTTTTGCTACAAACTTCTTTTAGATATATATATTCCACATATTTTCTCCCCATTAGAGGCGCTTTGTCTCTCAAAAACAGAAATCCTTAATTTCGATGAGATCCAATTTAACAATATATTCTTTCACAACTAGTACTCTTTATAGCCTATGTAAGAAATCATCTCCCACTTCACATTAACAAATACATATCGCATTTTACCTTGATGCAGTTACAAGTGAAGATTCATTCTTTGATTTATGTTTATCAAATTAATCTAACTTTAATCGTTGTTGAGCCAACAGTTTCATCTTCAGCCTTGCATTTATATCTTCATAGTAATAAATATGATTGCCACATAAGTCTTAATCTGTTTATAGAATCTTTCTTCTTTCTATTGGTCTAGTGGTTTATTTTTGAGCTGGGATCATCTGTCTTATCATCTGTGTAATGTAATTTTTAATACTGTCATGTCTGTATTTCATAACCCAGTACTTGTGCTATCTGTCTTTGCATTTATTTATTTTCATTGACAAGGTACATAATTCAATGAAAGTAGTATTAGTGGTATTATTTGTTTTATTCATGACATAAGAGCATTTCCGATCCTTAGCATAAGTGTGATACGTAAGTTATGGATGTTGTACAGAAGCCACCTATTGAAGTGAGAACGTTATTTTCTAGTGCTAGTTTACTGATTAAAAAATAAACTCACAATTAAGCCCAAGATAACAAATAGCATCAAGAACAGATAACTGGAATTATATCAAACTAAGAAGGTTCTGCACTTGAAAGAAAACAATCAACAAAATAAAGAATGTGACAGAATGGGAAAATATATGCACATTATTCATCTCTCAAAGGATTAATATCAAGAATATATAAGGAACTAAAAAAAACTTAACAAAAAATAAGTAACCCAATGAAATATGGACATATGATTCCAAATAGACGTTTCTAAAAGAGGAGAAATACAAGTGGATAAGAAATATATGTAAAAATGCTCAACATCATTGGCCATTTGAAAATTGTAAATCAAAATCACAGTGAGATAGCATAGTATTCTAGCTAGTTACTTTTATTAAGAAGAAAAACAAACAAAAAAATTAAGTGCTGGTGAAGATATTGAGAGAAGGGAACTTGTAGACATAGACAGGAATGTGAATTAGGTCAGTCATTATGGAGAATGAGGATGGGGATTCTTCAAACAAAATAGATCTACCACATAATACAGCTGTAATCATTGCTGGACAAGTAACCAAAGCAAATGAGGCTAGTATACCAAAGAAGTACCTGCACTCCCAAATTCATTGCAGCATTATTAACAATATCTAAGATATGGAATAAATCTAGAGATCCACTAAAATATGAGTGAATTAAAAATATGGCATGTATACAAACATGATGGAATATTAATCAGCCATAAAAAATAATAAAATCCTGTCATTTCCAGCAAAATGGGTGGAAATAGAGGAGATTAGGGTAAGTGAAATAATCCAGCCAGAGAAAGACAAACACCACACATGTTCTCTCATGTATTAGATCTCTTTGCACCATCCATGAAGTTTGAATTACTTCATTCATGTGGTGGGTGCGTGCTAAAGGATAGATAACACAGCCTAGGATAGGGAAGAAGGATAACTCTGTTTCACCCAAAATTAGGAATGGGAGATTAGGGAGAGGGAGAGATTAGGGCGGAGGAGTGGAAGAGGAAGAAAAAGAAATATTTAAGTTTATTTTTTAATTTTTAAAAATTTTTTATTTTTACGAAATTATTCTTGTTAAACAATTTGTTCAGTATCCCCCCACATCCCTCCACCTTCCTCCTAAAAGCATAAATTTATAAATACAATAGTAGTATCTGAAATAGAAACTTCATCATACAAGTATTTTTAATGATAAATATTCCTTAATGTGTTTTATTGCATACCTTTATTTTAATATGAGCTTAATTCTAACATTCACATAATTTTGTAAGTTTTTGTTTTTATTAGAAGTATATAGAGATACAGTTGAGGGGGAAACACTACCAAAACAATAGCTATCAATGTATATATACTTTGTTATCCAGGGGTAATGCCAAAACATGGATGACCTCTTTGGGTTTTACTTGTTGCAGTTTCCCCCTGAAGAACTCATGTGTTAAATGGGTAGCTCGTGGAGGAATGACATCAGCTTCTGGGATGGTTTTTAAAGTAAGTGGCAGTGGCAAAGCAGCAAGGGCTGCATTCAAAGTATGAAGTGGACCACTGTCACGTTTTCCCGCTGTCATTCTTGCCTTGGTATGTTTGCCTTCTTCTACCTGATTCTATAATTTACCACATATTTTTTTTCTCATTGAATATATAAATTGAATCTTTTGGCTAGATATACAACTTAATAAATTCAGTCTCCATACTATTGTTAAAATGCTCTGTCAAGGACTAGGGTATAGACAATGACTCATTTCATTTGGGTCCAGATATGAGATCTTCCATATGAGATCTTCCTAGCTCTCTTCTCTCTGGACCTGGCTCCCTTTGCCCATTCACATGCTCTCTGCAAATAGCATGATCAGGGCAGAGAACACATATGAACAGTTATTAGACCTGCTTGTCACTCATTTATGTGAGGAAGAGATGCTTGCTAGAGAGGTGACTTCCCATATGTGTAAGGTCTGGACTTTTTTTTCTCAACATTACACTCTGTATTTATTCTTTCTGGTGAACATGCTAAATTTCCTAATTGATATATACCTTGTCTTTACTTCATAGACTCAGGAATTAGGATGACAATTGTTTGGTGAAAATAGGAATATGATGTGTTTGAGTGAAACCTAAGGTACTGGATTTTCTTTCCTCTGCTAAGCACCATTTCCTCCTTTCTATTCTTTTGTTTATCCATTGACAGTCATGTACAGTTCCCAAGTTAGATGACAGGAAAATGCATTAGATTCTCCCAGTTATAGATATTTGAACAAGACCAGAACTTTGTCAATGATAAAAGATTGAATAAATGGTGCTGAAAATATTATTTTTATATTTAACTGGAATCATACACCATATAAAAGCAACTTCAAATGATTGCATATCTCTAGGTGAAATTAAAAAATAAACTACATAAAATAGTAGATTATCTTAATTTTCTTTGAATAAGTAAAAATACTAAAACAGAACAGAATCAATGCTGTACTAATTTGAAACTTGAAATATAATGAGTTAAGAACTCCCACCAATCAAAATGCAGCATTACTAGAAGACAGGCAAGCCAAAAAATTAGTGTGTGTGTGTGTGTGTGTGTGTGTGTGTGTGTACCTGAGTGGGTACGTGAATCAATGTCATGGACAAACTTGACTTGTGAGTAATCACTTCACAAAGTCACTGTATCTAAATAGGAACTAAAGGAACATCCACCAGAATGATTAAATTATTTTAAAACAATGATGTTTCATTCACTGGAAATGTCACTGAAGACAGGATGTGAACTGGAATAATTACTTTGGAAACACGTTGTGTCTATTAAAGGTGAATATGCAGGTATCTTATACCCACCAATTTCAAGTCTAGCTCTATGCTCAACAGAAACAAACACACATATTATCCAGATGAAATATAATCATTAAAAAGAAAAATGAAATGCATAGCTATTTGCTATTTGATCAGTCATTTCCATTATGATCTTACCAGAGAATACCACGTACATTAAGGAGGAATATTTCTGCTTTGTAGCATTTTACTCTCACAAATATCAAATTGAACAAAATAAGCAGATCTATACATTGTGCTATCTATACATTAGACATAAATGAAACTTATTAGAAAACATGATATTGGCAATCTTGGATTGGGTGATATACAAAGGATCTTCACAGTGGCTTTAACACTATTTTTTGGCCTGAGTGTTGATTACATTTTGTAAAAATGATTCTTGCTTATTTCTGAATATTGCTTACTCCTCAAAATTGTATTCAAATAATGTGAAATAAAATAAGCATGATTTTTTATTTGTGCGAAGTACTCACCAAACCAAACTTCACCTGGAGCGACCTGGCTATTTGTTCTTAGCTTGTATGCATAGCAGAGTTAATTGAATGGCAATGACTGTCACAAGCAGCTACCCCTCTCTGCAGAATGCCTGAATTTTCTATAGAAAATCCTTTACCCCAATGATAAGAAGACAACACCATTGAGTTAAAAAAGATTGATTTCAAAATTGACATGCAGAGTTAAATGAGAATATTTGATATTAATTTATGAATCACTTCTTGAAATAGTAAGGAAATATGGTGAGCTTTGCCCATCTTATTAATTCATTCACTTGATAGTTCTAGTATCAAATATATGTTGGATAATTTCCTAAATTCTGTGTCATATGACTTACTATTGATTCTTCTAATACCCTCTATATCCACTCTACAGGCACGAGGACATTGCAATTTTCCAAGATCATTACAGAAACAAGAGCTATATCTAGGAAAACTAGAATTCTTTTAATACATTCCTGAATCTATGATATAGGAATTATCATAATTTTGGAAAAAAACAAATTTTTTGATATATCATTATCTTAGATACTTTCAAATCATGAACATATATTTTGCATTTTGAATAGTACAGCAGGAAAATAGCTCATAAGAATAAAGTAATTTGCAATCATATCATTAAATAATGATTATAATTATATCATTAATATCATTAATAAGGTATTTTCTACACTCAATTAATTAGAAAGCCAAGTTTTTAAAAAATTTATTTAGTAAAAATAAGTATAGCCAAGTGAGATGGCTCACACCTGTAATACAGAGGCTCAGGAGGCTAGGCAGGAGGATTACAAGTTTAAAGCCAGCCTCAGCAACTTAGTGAGGCCTGAAACAACTCAGCAAGACCTTATCTCAAAATAAAATACATACATAAAAAAGTGGCTTGGGATTGCTCAGTGGTTAAATGTCCCTTGGTTCAATCCCTGGTACCAAAAAAAAATTGTATCTTATTAAATCAATAAAGAAGATCATAGACGTACATATATTATTTGTGCACAAAAATAGTAGAGGAAGAAATGTAAGTGAAAAATAAAGCAACGTTGTTAATGAAAGTTTATTTAAAAATGAAGCAAGATGAGAGACATTGGACTAAACCTTAAATTATAATAAAATTGTAATGGCATAAAATTTATAAATTAAAAGAAAATCTGATTTGTTTTTAATAGTAATGACACAGTAGGTGCTATGGTTGGGTAAGGTTTGAATTTTCCTCTAGGGTCCATTGTAATTGAAGACTTTGTCTACAGTGCGATGCTATTGGGAGGTGCTTGGATATTTGAGAGGTAGGTCCTTTTAAGAAGTTCTTATCTGAAGCATGGTCTCAGGGGGGATTGTGGGACCCCAGTTTCTTTTTCTCTGTCTTCCTTTTTTGATATGTGAATGCTTGCTCCTAATCAAATCCACCATAATGTAAGAAATCTACAACCTCCAACAGAGGTCAAATAAATGAGGTCTTCAACCTACATCTCCAAAACTTTGAGCTAAATAAGCTCCCTTTCTTTCATAAGTAACCTCTGTCAGATACTACATTGTAATAACGCAAAGCTGACTAATAAAAGTGTATCTTCCATTACCAATTCTGTATACAATCAATTAAGAAAATTTTCCATATCAAAAAGGAAAACAGCATTTTTGGAAGCAAAATCAAGGAAATAAGGATGATATGTCCAGGGTTTTGAATGCTCTGGAAGTTTCTTGGTCAAATCATGAACCAGTATGTGCCACAGCCAGATGGGTGACAGTTGCCATATCCCCTTCTGCCATAGCCACAGCCCAGGCTACCATAGCAGTGTGCATAGGAGCACACGGTGTTAAGAATCAAAGGTTCAGTTGAAGAACAGATAATCCCTTAGGTTCAACTGAATGTCCACATCTGATTAAGAGTTTTTGAGAATCCACAGATTGTGTTGGCCTGTTTTACATGATAATTATTGATATTTTGATTTAGTATGCAAAGAAAGACTAGTTACTATTATATCAAGGTAACTAGAAATTTAATATATGCATTTAAAAAATCTTGTTTTCTATATACTCTCTTCATTCTGTATTTGGTAATGACTAGTGTCCAACCACAAGGGATGGTATATGAACATTAAGCCATATTGTAGATAGATGTTTGCTTTTAACTAAGGAAAATTATATTTTAAGGTGCTCATTTACTTGAGAATTTGGATGGCATAGAATTAGTTTGTGGGCGCATAGAAGAAGATGATTGACGCTACAAATTGAAGATGCATGATCCCCTCTCCATTTTCCTAGGGATCATGCATCTTCAATTTAGGTTTTCTGAGAATTACTTTAATAAATGAGCAAAATAAAGTCCCATTACACATTTGAAAGTACTTTATTTAAAGAGAGAAGGACAGAGAGAGAGAGAGAGAGAAAGAATCAATTTTTATTGAGATTTTCACATGGCTATTGTTGCTCTGACACTTAGTTGTGTACGTGGGTGCTGGGGTTTGAACCCGTGTACTTGTGCATGCTGGGCAAGCGCTGTAACCATCAAGCCACTGCTCCAACCCCCTGAAAGTAAATTTTTAATGAAATCCAAAATAATTTAGTAAGAGTTAAAATAGATTAATATTCATAAAATTATCATACCAATTTAATAAGTATTTAATAAGATCAAGTATTTAATGTTTTTAATAAGATCAAGGAATAATAGCAAGACCTAAAGTTGTCACTCATTCTCTTCACCACTGTCCCAGCCTTGTGCAATCTGTTGTTACTGTATATTTTTGTTTTACCCCCTTTGTACCTTATATAAATGCTTTTCATATATACATTTTTATCTGATTTAAATTAATTAGTATTGTGAGTTTGGGCTTCAGACTTTTCCTTTGTAGAGAAAATTGTTCATTTTCATTGGTGAATATTATCCTCTTATGTGATACAGCACACATTAGTTATCCATTTGCCAATGGAGGATTGAGTTGTTTAATTTTAAACATTACTTATACTCTGTACATGTTCTTAGTAAACTCGTATTTGTGTGAACTTGATATTCCCACCATAACACTGCATGATAAATAAACACAAAGCATGGTTTTATGTACCAGTACACATTAGCTCTATCTTTTATTTTTATGAGCAACCTTACAAGATTTTAACAAAATAATATAAAGTGTGTATAAAATGTGTATATATTCTGGATATTGCAATTATCCCCAGGAGTGCCCCCCCAATTACCCTCCCTTATCCCTCCCTTCCCCTTCCCATTGTAACTCTAAAAAAAGTATTAGATTGTAAAGCTTTACATCTTATCTGGATTTAACTCATGTTACTAGACCAACTTTCTCATTGTCCAGGGTCTAGTCCCCACCTCCACAGATGAGGGGAGACAATCGACCCTTAGATCTCTGGGTTAAGCTGATTTTACTCATCATGATCTCTTCCATAACCATCCATTTACTCTCGAAGGCTGCAATATCATTGTTTCTAATTGCTGTGTAATATTCCATGGTATAAATGTACCACAGTTTTTGGATCCATTCTTCCAGTGAAGGACATCGGGGTTGTTTCCATAGCCTAGCAATAGTAAATTGTGCTGCTATGAACATCGATATTGCTGTGTCACTGTAATGTGCTGATTCTAAGTCCCCTGGGAAGATACCCAGGAGTGGAATAGCAGGGTCATATGGTGGAGTCATCCCTAATTTTTTTTTAAATTTTTTTATTTTTGAGCAACCTTACAAGATTTTAACAAAACAATATAAAATGTGTATAAGATGTGTATATATTCTGGACATTGCAACTGTCCCCAGGAGTGGCCCCCCCAATTACCCTCCCTTATCCCTCCCTTCCCCTTCCCGTTATAAATCTAAAGATAGTATTAAATTGTAAAGCATTACATCTTATCTGAATTTAATTCATGTTTCTAGACCAACTTTCTCATTGTCCAGGGTCTAGTCCCCACCTCCACAGATGAGGGGAGACAATCGACCCTTAGATCTCTGGGTTAAGCTGATTTTACTCATCATGATCTCTTCCATAGCCATCCATTTACCCTCGAAGGCTGCAATATCATTGTTTCTAATTGCTGTGTAATATTCCATGGTATAAATGTACCACAGTTTTTGGATCCATTCTTCCAGTGAGGGACACCGGGATTGTTTCCATAGCCTAGCAATAGTAAATTGAGCTGCTATGAACATAGATATTGCTGTGTCACTGTAATGTGCTGATTCTAAGTCCCCTGGAAAGATACCCAGGAGTGGAATAGCAGGGTCATATGGTGGAGTCATCCCTAATTTTTTAAGGATTCTCCATACTGCTTTCCAGAGGGGCTGTACCAGTCTGCAGCTCCACCAACAGTGTGTTAGTGTGCCTATCTCTCCACAGCCCC
>PVKS010029761.1:0-25049 GCA_004027875.1 Aplodontia rufa | reverse complement strand
ACATTATCAAACATTCAAGAACCATTGTACATATACTTAGTTATCCAGGGCTAATGCATGGATGTCCAGCTGGGGTTCCCCCTGTTGCTGTTCCCCCAGAAGAACTCCTGAGTTAAATGGATATCTCGTGGAGGATAGAGTTCTCCTTCTGAGATGATTCCCCCATATTCCCACCCTCCATTCTCCTAGGAGTTCTTCCTACACGCTTATCCCCCCATCCCTCTCTCCACTCCTCCAAGTATCCTAGGGAGTCATTTCCCTGTTGGGTTGAGAATCATACAATTTGAAGTTATTGTTAGCTTAGCCATCTACCTATTGCTTCCCCATGTATTCTAGCTTCCACAGATGAGAGATACTATTCAGCCCTTGAGTCTCTGAGATTAGGATACTTAGCATAATTCTTTCCATCTCCATCCATTTGGCTGCAAAAGCCATAATATCATCTTCTCTAACGGCCAAGTAGTATTCCATTGTATATATGTACCAAAGTTTCTGTACCAACTCATGGAGTGAGGGGCATCTGGGTTGGTTCCATAATCTAGCTATAGTAAATTGAGCTGCTATAAACATTGATGAAGCCATATCACTATAATATGCTCATAGACCATTTATTGATGGGATTGTTTGTGATTTTGGTGTTTAGTTTCTTTAATTCTTCATATATTCTGGATATTAGCCCTCTGAGGTGTAGCAAGCAAAAGTTTTCTCCCATTCTGTAGGTTCTCTCTTGATTAGATCTTTAGCTGTGCAAAAACTGCTTAGTTTACTTGCATTCCAATCATTTATTCTTCATTTTACTGCTTGAGCCATGGGAGTTTTGTTGAAGATGCTGCCGATTCCTATGTCCTGTAGTGTTGACCCTATTTCTTTTTCTAGTAAATTTATAGTTGTTGGCTTAATATCAAGATCTTTGACACAATTTGACTTAATTTTTGTGCAGGGTAAAAGATAAGGATCCAGCTTCAGTTGTCTATGCATGCCTGTCCAATTTGACCAATACCATTTGTTGAACAGGCTATCTTTCTTCCCTTTCTTTTGCCCCCTTTATCAAATATCAAATACTTAAGGATATGGGGGTTTGTCTCAGGATCTTGTATTAGGTTCCACTAATCTTCAGGTCTGTTTTGATATCAATACCATGCTGTTTTTGCTACTGCAGCTCTGTAGTATAATTTCAGGTCAGTTATTGAAATACCCCCTACTTCTTCCTTCCTGTAGAGTAATGTTTTGGCTAATCTGGGTCTTCTGTTATTCCACACGAACTTGAGAATTGCTTTTTCTATATCTTTGAAGAATGCCATAGGTATCTTGAAGGGGATTGCATTAAATCTGTATAGGGCTTTGGGTAGAATGGCCATCTTGATTATATTGATTCTGCCTAACTATGAGCATGGAATGTTTTTCCATCTACTAAGGTCTTCTGTAATTTCTTTTTTTAGCGTTTCATAGTTTTCCTTGTAGAGGTCCTTAACATCTTTGTAAGGTTAATGCCCAAGTATTTGATTTTTTTGGAGGAGATGGTAAATGGGAGAGATGTTCTGATTTCTTCTTCTGGGGATTTGTTACTGGACTAAAGGAATGCTAGTGACTTACTGGAGTTGATCTTGTAGCCAGCTACTTTGCTAAAATCACCTATAAGCTCTAGGTTTTCTGGCCAATGTGATTGGGTCTTCTAGGTATAAAATCATATCATCAACAAATTGAGATAACTTCGTCTTTTCCCATACGAATACTTTTGATTTCCTTGTCTTGCCTGAAAGCTCTGGCAAGGGTTTCAACGACTATATTGAACAAGAGTGGGGAGAGCGGACATCCTTGTCTAGCACCTGAATTCAGTGGAAATGCTTTCAGTTTTTCTCCATTGAGGATAATGTTGGCTATGGGTCTGTCATAAATGGATCTGACATAGTTAAAGTATCGTCCTTTATCCCTATCTTTTCCAAAGTTTTGAGCATAAAGTGGTGTTGAATTTTATCAAATGCTTTCTCTGCATCAAGAGAGATGATTATGATTTTTGTTTTTAATTCTGTTTATGTGAATTACATTTATTGATTTGCGTACGTTGAATCAGCCTTGCTTTGCTGGAATGAAGCCCACTTGATCATGATGAATTATCTTTATAATGTGCTTTTGTATCCGATTAGCTAAAATTTTATTAAGGATTTTTGCATCCATGTTCATCAGGGAAATTGGTCTGTAGTTTGCTTTCCTTGACATGTCTTTGTTGGGCTTTGGGATCAGTGTAATGTTTGCTTCATAAAAAGTGGGAGTGTTCCCTCTCTATCAATTTCCTGGAAGAGCTTGTAGAGTATTGGTGTTAGTTCTTCTGTGAAGACTTGGTGGATTCTGCTGTATATCCATCTGGACCTGGGCTTTTCTTTATGGGGAGAGCTTTGATTGCTGCTTCAATTTCACTATCTGTGATTGGTTGGTTTAGGTTTTCAATGTCCTCCTGTGTTAAAGAGGGGATATCGTGTGAGTCCAAGAACCTGCCCATGTCCTCCAGGTTATCAAACTTGGCAGAGTATAAATTTTCAAAATAGGTTCTGATAATCTTCTGGATATTGTATGAGTCTGTGGTGATAAGCCATTTTTGTCTTTGAATTGTTGATTTGCTTCATTTCATTCTTGATGTTGGCAAAGAGTCTGTCAATTTTTTTTTTCAAAAAATCAACTCTTAGTTTTGTTAATAGTTCGTATAGATTTTTGTTATCAATGTCATTTATTTCAGCTCTGATTTTGGTAATTTCCTGTCTTTTGTTAGATTTAGGATTCCTCCTTTTGTAGTTGTTTGAGTTGAAGCATAAGGCTACTTATATGATCTTTGTAGATTTTTTTTATATATGCACTCAGTGCTATTAATTTACTTCTTACAAATGCCTTCATACTGTCCCAGAGGTTTCAGTATGTTCATTCTCATTCAATTCCAAGAACTTCTTGATTTCTTCCCTCATTGCCTCTTTTATTCATCCTTCATTTAAGAGGAAATTATTAAATTTCCAAGTATTTGAGTAGTTTCTGTTGTTTCTCTTGTTGTTAAGATCTTAGCATTATGATCTGACAGAATACATGGGATATCTACTTTTTTATATTTAAGATTATCCCAGTGAACTAGGGTGTGGTGTATTTTACAGAAGGACCCATGAGCCACTAAGAAGATAAATTCAGCTGTCTTAGGATGGAATATTCTGTAGATGTTTGTTAAGTCGGATTGATTAATAGTTGTTCAGATTGGAGATGTCTTTAACTTTTGTTTTGATGTTCTGTCCAGAGTTGATAGTGGTGTATTGAAGTCCCCCAGTATTATTGTGTTGAAATCAATGAGGTGATTAATGTCCTTAAGTATTTTTTCCATATATTTGGGGGGGTTGTAATTGGGGGCATAAATGTTAATTATCATTATAACTTCTTGATGGACTGTCCCTTTTAGTATGATAAAGTGACCCTCTTTGTCCTTTCTGACTAGTTTTATTTGGAAATTGACTTTAATAGAAATTAGAATCACTGCCAGCTTGCTTTTTGGGGCCGCAGGCCTGGTAGACATTTTGCCATCCTTCCACTTGCAGTCTGTGTGTGTTTTTGAGTGTCAAATGTGTTTCTTGCAGGCAAAATATTGTTGGATTTTGTTTTTTGATCCAGTGGGTCAGTCTGTGTCTTTTAATTTGGGCATTGAGACTATTTACATTCAAAGTTAGCATAGATATGGGAGGCTGAGTCTCTGACATTATATCAATTATAGAGTTTTGAGTCATCCTGGAAGTCAATTTGTGTATAACATGATTATTGACTCACCCTTGTTAAAGGATTTAGGATATCATTGGCATTTTCTTAATGAAGAACACCTTGAGAATATTCTGCAGTGCAGAATTTGTGTTAATGTATCTTGCTAGTTTTAGTTTATCATTGAAGTATTTAATTTCCCTATCATATTTGAAGCTGAGTTTTGCGGGCTATATTATCTTTGGGTGAAATTTGTTATTTTGTAACACTTGAAAGATATTGTTCCAAGCTCTTCTGGCCTTCATTATTTGTTCTGAAAAATCCATAGTGAACCAAATTGGTTTGCCTCTGAATGTGATTTGGGGCTTTGCTCTAGCTCCTTTTAGAATTCTCTTTAATTTCTGTTATTTCATTTTGTACATGATATGTCTTGGTGAGTTTCTCCACTGATTAGGTCTATTTGGTGTTCTATAAGCATCTTGGATGTGGTATTCGAGATCAATAGCAAAATGAGGGAAGTTCTCACTAATGATTTTGCTTAAAAGGTTCCTGAATCCCCTTGTTTGCTATTCGGAGTTTTCCTCCAGGCCAATAATTCTCACATCATTACACCTCATCTCATCAATATTACTTGGATGTTCTGATTATGTAAAATAAGCTGTTTATCTTGTTTTTCTTTGATTTCTACATTGTTTAGGCAATCCTCACTGTCTGATACTCATTCTTCAAGCACTGAAGTTCTATTTTCAGTGGATTGTTTACTCTGGTGTTGATATCTTCCAGTGAAGATTTGAATTGGTTAACTGTGTTGTTCAATCATGATGGCTCTGCTGCATGTCTTTTCAGAATGTGTGTTTCTTTGTATAGCTGATCTTTCATCTCATGGGATTGTTCCTTTATTTCCCTGTAGAAGTTGTCTCTCAACTCTGGAAATTGTTGTCTGATCTCTTTCCTTATTTCACCTCTCAACTCTTCGATTGCATTACTAATCATGTTGATACAATGTCTTTGGTTTTCATCTAGGCACTGGCCATGGGGCTGAGCAGGTGAGTTATTTTCCCTTTTCCTTGTCAGAGAGCGTGTGTTATAGTTCTATCTTATTATTCTTGGTGGAGTAATTGGAGCGTCTTATGGCTTTGCTTTGTTGTGATTGGTAGCTATTTGGTGAATTCAAACCTAAAGATGCCAGACGGTTCTGTGAGAACTTGAGAGGCTATAGGTGCACATACTAGTCTGTTTCAACTAAAACAGACGTCCTGATGACTAGCACCAATAATAGCAGTTTTCTTTGAGAGAGCTCTCACAATATATTAAAATAGCAAGCAAGTACCCGTTTTGAAGCATATCTATTCCTTCAGATAGTAGGGACTCTTGGAAAGTTGGGAGATGAATGACTAGGAAGTCAAGGAGGTGAATTGGGGAGGTATAAAATCACACCTGCCTTTGAGTAAAGAGGAACAAGGGATTCGGGGGGGTAGGTTATTGTATTAGGAATAAGGAAAACATAGAAATGGGGTGTGGGTCGTGTAAAGATTTACGGTGAGGATGAGAGAAAAATGCTTACGTTTAGGGATTACCAGAGTACAGGGGAGGAAGAGGTTAGTATGGGGTGTGGTTCTCTTCACTCACCAGAGGCTGAGTCTATTTTGCTATCACGAAATATTTTCCTGTTTGGGATCCATTGTTATAGGAATAGCAGTAGGTTTCAAGACATAGAGAAAGTAGGAGCCAATCACCAATACATACACATGGATAAATATTTACATCCACCAACACCAAATTCAGTATTAATCGTAAAGGAAGAAAGGAAAAATAAACCCACAGTAATGTTAAAAATTTAAAAATATTATGTTCCAGCCACAGCCCCATTAAAAGAAAAAAAAAGGCAAACAAAAAACAAAACTAGTTGGTAAAGTTCTGAGTTTTTTGCCCCCTAGGTCAGGGAGTATGTACCATGGGGGGTTGTGTTCAAATCTGTCATATAGCTGGGGATTCTTTGCAATTGGGCTTGTTGGGGGAGAAGCAGTTTGGATAAGTCCGGTGACCTGGTTTTTCTTCGAGGATCTCCTCAAAATTTTCTGTTGCAAAGGGGTATAAGAACCTGCTGTCTCAGACTTCCTTCGAGGATAGATTTCGGCTCCCCCTGGGTTGTAACCCTGCGATAAGTACTTTCTGCCTGTCCACACTCTAGAATTTCTTGGGCCTGTGGCTCGGAAGCTGTTGATCCTAGTGTCAATGTTTGTGTCTCTGACTGATCCAAGGAGAGTCGCAAACCTGAAACTTGCTGCCTCAGGATCCTCAGAAGTCCCAAGAGCTGCTCTGTGGGGTTGACTGAAACCTTTGAAAGATGGTCCAGATTGTGCCAGTGCTTATGTGGTTCTCAGTTGTAAGTACTAAAGGGGGTGCCTACCTGGAGAGGTCAAGGCCTATGTAGCCTTGGCTATGCACAGGGCTCAGATGTTAAGGTGAAGCCCATGCTGACCTATATATTCAAAGCTTCCTGAGGCAGATATCAAACAGAGGCTGAAGCATGTGATGGCCTTGAGAAAGCTGTGTCCTGCTGCAGCAAGCTCTGTTCACAGGCTCCTCCTGTTTGGGCATGTAGAGGGGCGGGCAGAAGTTCACCAACCAAGAGGTTTGCAAGCTGGCGAGGGGATTCACAGTTTCATACAGCCCTTGGGTCAGATGGCCAGTTAAGGTGGGGGGTGGTAACTTCTGTTTCTGATTGTGGGGACTGAGGCCCCAAGTTGCTGCTGAGCATCCCGCCCCGCTCTTGCAGGCTGGTGTAAACACTTAGGTTAAAGAACTTTCAAAATGCCTCTTCTAACCTGAGGGCACGGGTGGAGAGTTACTGTGATTGATTTAAAGATCTTGTGCCGAATTCTCTCCTTCCTGGGCTCCTCGGGCAGTGACCAGAAGTGGAGAGGGAACTCCCCTTGGGAAAGGGCCCAATGTTGGGGGCGATAGATTCTGGTTTTCTGGTCCTGGTGTCTGAGAACCCAAGACTGTTTTTTTTTTTTTCTAAGCAACCTGCCCTGCCCTCAGGGAAACCATAATGGCAAGCCAGATGCTGCCACTCGCACAAACAGCTATAAGTTCGCTAATGTGAGCAATTAATTCCCAGAGGTTTATTCAAGATCACGTAAATTAAGAGAGTCAGATCAGGGAGTTCACAGCTGGCTGGGTTAGGGTATTTGGTTAGGAAACTCGCTCCCTTGCTCCTTTTCCTCCCCTACCCCCGGGTGTGGGGCAGGTTGTGTGGGCTCTACTAGCTTCTCCTTTATATTCATTAATGGACCATGGTATTCATTTGGAGTTGAAAATTTAGTGGGGAATAATGTTCCCCCACACTTGGACCTTTGTCCTACCGTGGATTCTCCTGCAGCGTGAGGTGATTCTTAAGAGCTTCTTGGAGTCACTGATGGTGGGGTGGGCGCCATCGTCCCTCTCTCCACAGCTCTTATTTTTAATGGCACGTTGAGCCATCTTGCTTGGTTCTCTGAGGGTGCTATTAATTTCATTTACTGTCATCATTTGCAGAATTATTACCTTCTGGGTAAATTCAGGCACTCATCCTTAGGCACTTTGAACAAAATCTGAATGACTAATGATTTGAACTTCATCTTTAGACTCTTTCTCTTTGCTAATTCCCCAGGTGCTATCTGTATTTACCTTAACCCACTTTGTCCCATTGTCCCAAATGTGGACAGCCCATAAAAACTTAAGCAATATATATACCACTTATGGAAACTTAGAAATAATTTGTAAAGGTGGAGTCTTTTGAGAGAAGACATAGTTGAATAATTAGAGCATCTGAATATGTGTGTGTGCATGTGTGTTTGTGTATGTAGGTTATACAACCTCTAAATTATTTCCGACCTATTTTAGTGCATCTGTGTCAATTTAATTGAAAACAAATTGCAGAAGTAAGAAGTTGGGATTTATTGATGCCTTAGAGCGCAGGAATCCTGATGCTAGATATTAAGAAAGCTGCATCCATCATACCTTTACTTAGCAACAGAACCATTACTTGGATTTTTTTTCCTCTCTGTTTGGTCCTTGATTTTTTTTTTTTGTACTTAATAGTTTTTAACTTTTTCCTTTGTAAATTTCAACTTATAGTCATCTTTCTTATGCTTCCTTACAAGTAGCATCTATTCTAATTTTTCCATTTTGAACTATTCACATTTAAGACTCAGTTGCTTATTTCCAGCAGTGCTTCAACAATGGTAACGATGACTAAGAACACTTTGCTTAGAATTTTATGGGTGCCAAGCATTATCATGTGATTTTTAAAATGAAAACTTGCCAAAAACTTTTCAGTCTTTGAAAATATGTGATTTATCAGCCTCTATTAGGTCTTTAGAAGATAAAAAAAATTTAAATGAAGCTGTAAAGAATCAGACCTGATATTTGAAATCATGTTAATTATTTTTATAAACTCATTTGAGATTTCATGTGTATCTCAGTATGCATCCTTCTTGCCTATAAATTTGTACTAAATAAAAAACATTCAGTAAAGAAATCATAGTAAATTTCTTACTTTCAGTATTGTTTCAAATTATTCCTGACCATTTATAGTTACTGAAAATATTCTTAGTTTATACGTTTAAAAAATAACGTTCTAAAATTTAACTCCCCTTTATATCAAAGGTGATATTAAAACATATTTTCTCTCTTTAAAGATCACTTTCAATTGTCAGTACTTCTGTGTCTCCCTCAGATTTCAATTGAGGAAATCTGAGAAATAATTTAAAAATGATTTTTAATGGACAAATAAGCATTGTATATATTTGCAATAAGCAACATGTTCTGAAATATCCATACATTGTGAAATGGCTAACTGAAGCTAATTAACATATCTATTACTTCCCATTCCGGTCATTTATCTGTAATGAAGGAACTCAAAATCTCTTAGCAACATTCAAGTTTATAATACATTGTTATTAAGTATAGTCATAACGTTGCTAATCGAGCTCTGCAACTTATTCTTCCTGCCTAAGTGAAATTTTGCTTTCCATGACCTGAGAAGTAAATTGTTACCCAACCTTCTAGGTCTCACTTCTCTAGTTTCACATAATTATGTGAAAATAACGGTGTTTTTCTTACCCATGAGCTTCCACTACCAAAAACAAACAAACCAAAAAAACTTTACTCCCAAAGCCTTTATTTTATTTGATTACCCTGATTTAATTGAATATTTCCATGGAATAGTGTGTTATTCAAAAGCAAGCAAACAGCATAAACTGATCAAATCAGTATAATTGGGATTTCCCTCTCATTTTTTCGGCTTTAAAGTTCCTCTCTTCTAGATTTTTTTTTTTTAAGAGCAAGGGAGAGTGAGAGGGACAGAGAAAGAGAATCAATTTTGTTTAGTTTTTCATGTGACTTTCATTGCTTGACACTTTGTTGTGTCCTCAGTGCTGGGGTTTGAACCTGTTTCCTTGCACATGCCAAGCAAGTGCTGTAACTGCTGAGCCACCACTCTAGCCCCCACCACATTCTCTTATACCCAATTCAGGTAGTCATTGTCTTTTTCTCGGTCTTTAAAAGCCAACATGGGCCAGAACCAATCAAATTAATTTATCACGATTTTATATAACTTTTCAAACATAAAATCACATTGCCTTTTGGATATGGAATTTGGGAGTTCCTGGGAGGGAAGTCAGCAGAAAACAGATCTCCTTTATGTCATTATGAAAGGGGTCTGTGTAAATCCACTCAACCAAAGGGGGCACAAATTAGTGAAGCAGAAAATGTAATTATTTGCAAAATTTTAAATGAAATAGCTTTCATAAAAGCATAAAGGAAATGGCTTTTTTGAAATCTGCATATCTTTGGAAGGACAAAATTTCTAATCTCTTTGAACAGACTTGATGTAAGGATCAATTCCACATCTTTTTTTTTAAATTTTTTTTGAGCAACCATACAAATTTTTAGCAAAATAATACAAAATGTGTATAGTTTTCTGGATACTAGATTTATCCCCAGGAGTGCCCCCCCCCAATTTCCCACCCATATCCCTCCCCTCCCTTACCCACAATATCTCTAAAAAAAGTATTAGGCTCTATAACATTACACCTTATCTGGATTTAACACATGCTAATAGACCACCTTTCTGAATGGCCAGGGTCTAGTTCCAACTTCCACAGATGAGTGGAGACATTCGTCCCTTGATTCTCTAGGTTAAGCTGATTTTACTAAGCATAGTTTCTTCCATAGCCATCCATTTACCTTCAAAGGCTGCAATATCATTATTTCTAATTGCTATGTAAAATTCCATGGTATATATGTACCACAGTTTTTGGATTCATTCATCCAGTGAGGGACATCTGGGTTGTTTCCATGATTTAGCTATTGTAAATTGAGCTGCTATGAACATAGATATTTGTGTGTCACTATAATGTGCTGATTCTAAATCCCCTGGAAAGATACCCAGGAATGGAGTAGCAGGGTCATATGGTAGGCTCATCCCTAGTTTTTTGAGGATTCTCCACACTGCTTTCCAGAGGGGCTGTACCAGTCTGCAGTTCCACCAACAGTGTGGTAGTGTACCTATCTCTCCACAGCCCCTCCAGCATTTATTATTGTTTATTTTCTTCATTTTTGCCAATCTGACTGGCATGAGGTGATATCTTAATGTAGTTTTCATTTGCATTTCTCTGATTACTAGTGACTTAGAGCACTTTCTCATGTATTCATTGGCTTGATCAGTGTCCTCTGGTGAGAAGTTTCTGTTTAGCTCTTTGGCCCATTTATTAATTGGGTTGTTAGTGTTTTTGTAGTTAAGACTTTTGAGGATTTTGTAGATTCTGGATATGAGACCCCTGTCAGAGGAATCATAGCCTATGATTCTCTCCATTTCCGTAGGAAATGTCTTGACTCTTGATTGTTTCCTTGGCAGTACAAAAGCTTTTTAGCTTTATGGCATCCCATTCACTGATTTTTGACTTGACTTCCTTCACTTTCGGAGATCTGTTGAGAAAGTCTTTGCCTACTTCCAATTGCTGAAGTGTTGGACCTACTTTGTCTTCTATCAATTGCAAGGTAGCTGGTTTAATTCCTAGCTCCTTGATCCATTTTGATTTGATTTTCATGCAAGGAGAAAGATATGGATGGGTCTAATTTCAGCTTTCTGCAAGTGGCTGACCAGTTTGTCCAGCACCATTTGTTGAAGAGGCTGTCATTCCTTCATGTAATATTTTGCCCCCCTTTGTCAAAAATCAGATGTTTAGAGATTTGAGGGTTTGTTTCAAGGTCTTCTAATCTATTCCATTGGTCATCTTTCCTATCTTGATACCAGCACCATGCTGTCTTTGTTACTACGGCTCTATAGTATAGTTTTAAATCTGGTATGGCAAAGCCACCTGTTTCATCTTTCTTGCTTAGTAGTGTTTTGGCAATTCTAGGTTTCTTATTGTTCCAAATGAATTTGAGAATTGCTTTTTCTATGTCTGTAAAGAATGATATAGGTATCTTTATAGGGATATCATTAAATCTATATAGAGCTTTCAGTAGAATGGCCATTTTTATTCTGCCTAACCAAGAACATGGGACATTTTTCCATCTTCTTAGGTCATCTTGGATTTCAGTCTTCAATGACCAATAGTTTTCTTTGAAGAGATCTTTGATTTCCTTTGTACGGTTAAACCCAAGTATTTTAATTTTTCAAAGCTATTTTAAAACGGACTGATTTCCTGACATCTTCTTCAGTCCTATTAATATTAGTGTATCGGAAAGCTATTGATTGATGAGTATTTAGCTTGTATCCTGCCACTTTGCTAAATCTGTTTATAAGTTCAAACAGTTTACTGATAGTTTTTTGGGTCTTTCAGATACAGGATCTTGTCATCAGCAAAAAGAGAATTTGACTTCCTCTCTTCCTATTTTTATCCCTTTGATTTCTTTCTCTTGCCTAATTGCTCCAGTTATGGTCTCAAGAACAATATTGAACAAAAGTGGTGAGAGTGGGCAGCCTTGACTTGTTCCTGATTTTAGTGGAAATGCTTTCAACTTTTCTCCATTTAGTGTTATACTAGCTGAGGGTTTAGCATGTGTAGCCTTTACATAGTTCAGAAATATTCCTTTGATCCCTATGTTCTCTCGAGTTTTGAGCATAAAAGGTTGCTCGATTTTATCAAAGGTCTTATCTGCATCCATTGAAGTGATCATATGGTTTTGGTCCTTGATTCTGTTTAAGTGGTAAATTTAATTGTTTTGTGTATGTTGAACCAGCTCTGCATACCTGGGATGAAGCTCACTTGATCATGATGGATTATTTTCTTGATAAGTTTTTGAATACGGTTTGCTAGCACTTTATTAAGGATTTTTGCATCCAAGTTCGTAAGCGATATTGGTCTGTAGTTTTCTTTTCTTGCTGTATCCTTGTCAGGTTTTGGTATCGGAGTTATGGTTGCTTCATAAAAAGTGGATGGGAGCATTCTCTCCTTTTCAATTTCTTGGAATAACTTAAGGAAAGGTGTTAGTTCCTCCTCAAAAATGTGGTAAAAATCAGCGGAGAAGCAATCATGTCCTGGGCTTTTCTTCTTTGGTAGACTTTTAATTGCAATATGGATTTCTGTGCCTGTGATTGGCTATTAAGGAATTCAATATTCTCCTGGTTCAATTTATGGATGTTGTATGTGTCAAGAAATTTATCCATTTCTTCCAGGTTATCTAATTTGGAGGAGTATAGGTTTTCAAAATATGATCTTTTAGTTTGTTGGATTTCCATGGGGTTGGTGGTGATCACTCCCTTTTCATTTGAGATTTTATTGATTTGCTTCATTTCTCTCCTTCTTTTGGTTAGATTAGCTATCGGGCCTATCTAGTTTATTTTTTCAAAATACCAGCTTTTTCATCAATTCTTTTTATTGTTTTTTTTTGTTTTGTTTTCAATTTCATTCATTTCAGCTCTGATCTTATTTCCTGTCTTCTGCTGGCTTTTGGGTTAGATTGTTCTTCCTTTTGAAGGGCTTTGAGATGAAGCATAACTGTATTTATTTGGGTTTTCTCTTCATTTTTAATGTGGGCACTCAGTGCTATGAATTTTCCCCTTAGGAAAGCTTTCATGCTGTCCCAGAGGTTTCGATATGTTGTGTCTTCATTTTCTTTCTCTTCCAAGAATTTTTGGATTACTTTTATCATGTCTTCTTGGATCCATTCTTCATTTAATAGGGTATTATTCAATCTCCATGAATATGTGCTTTTTTTATGATTATTGCTGTTGATCACTAGGGTCATAGCATTGTGGTCTGAAAGGACACACGGGATGTCTGCTTTTTTATATTGGCTGAGATTATCTTTATGAACCAGAATATGGTCTATTTTGGAAAAGGATCCACGTGCTGCAGAGAAGGTGCATTCCGCTAACTTGGGATGGAAAATTCTATATCTATTAAGTCCATTGGTTTATGGAATTATTTAGGCTGAAGATTTCTTTACTGATTTTTGTTTGGGTGATCTGTCTAATGGTGACAGCGGAGTTTTAAAGTCTCCCAGTATTATTGTGTTGTGATCCACAAGAGGTTTGATGTCCTACAGTAATTTCTTCATGTAGTTGGGGGAGTTATTTGGAGAGTAAATATTAACTATGGTTATTTCTTCCTGTTGAAGGGTTCCTTTTAGTACTAAGTAGTGGCCTTCTTTATCTCTTCTGATTGATTTATGTTTGAAATTTACTTTGTCGGTTATAAGTATAGTGACACCAGCTTGTTTTCTTGGGCCGTAAGCATGGTAGATTTTTTCCATCCTTTCACTCTTAATCTGTGGATGTCTTTGCCTGTGAGTTTCTTGTAAGCATCATATCGTTGGATTTTGTTTTTTGATCCAGTCTGCAAGTCTGTGTCTTTTGAGTGGTACATTTAGACCATTCACATTCAGTGTTAAAATAGAAATGTGTAGTTGATTTGTAGTCATTGTGTCTTATTTCGCTAATTCTGTGTTTGCCTTGGTTAGTTATTGCTGGGTGATACTTTCACTGAATTTCTTCAGTTTGTGGGTTTTGGGTATCAATTTCTTATTCTGTCTGGAGTATTTCCTTGAGAATTCTTTGTAGGGCAGGTTTTCTGTTAACAAATTCTGCTAGTTTTGTTTTATCATGGAAAGTTTTTATTTCTCCATCAAATTTGAAGCTGACTTTTGCTGGGTATAGAATTCTAGGCTGCATGTTGTGGTCATTTAGATATTGAAAGTTATTATTCCAAGACCTTCTTGCTTCCAGCGTTTGGGTTGAAAAGTCACAGACAATTCTTATTGACTTGCCTCTGAATGTAATTTGGCGTTTCTCCCTTGCTGCTTTTAATATAGTTTCCTTGGTGTCTCTGTTGTAAATTTTGAATATGGTGTGTCTTGGAGAGTTTCTCTTTTGATCAGGCCTGTTGGGTGTCCTGTAAGCTTCCTGGATGATCATGTCAGATTCTGCTTTATGTGGGAAAAGTTTTCTTTCACGATCTATTTGAGAATATTCCTCATACCATTGTTGTGTGTCTCAATTTCTTCCTGTATTCCGATTACTCTCAGATTGTCTGGGATGAAATGAGAAGGAACATTCTAGAAGTACTGGTGGTGATCTCTTAATTGTTTTTCTTTTTTGGTGTCAGTGAGTTCTAGCTTGATCAAACTGTCTTCATAATCAGAAGTTCTTTCTTCAATAGCCCAGATTCTATTTTCTACTGAAGTTAGTCTATTATTGAATTTTTGCACGGTCACTCTCATGTCATTGACTACAGATTTGAGCTCTGTATCTTCCTTTTTGAGAGAATCTAATTCTTTATTGATCGACTCTTTTAATTCTTGAGTTTTCTCAATTATTCCCTTCATTATGTCCTCTTTTAAGTCCTTGTTCCTTTTTGTTATCAGCTCATTGATATATTATTCTAGATTTTTGTCCTAGTCCCTGGCCATAGCCCCCTTACTAGGGGAGTTTTGGAATTGATGTGAACCTCTTCGAGTTTGATTCCTCATGTCTGAAGAGATTCTTCTCTCTTATTTGCCAGGTGAACCTAGGCAACACTTGAAACTATAGATATTAAGTATGTCTCTGGCCTTTAATGAACTTAAGTTTCTTAATGGAACCTTGGAACTAAAACCAGTAAGGGAGTCTCTGGGGCTTTTGGGAGGAGAAGTTCACTTTGCTTCGGGTTTTGATATGACTGTCTCTTGGTCTGTGGTTATGTGATCTCACAAAGTGGAGTGGGGTGTCTTCAGATTCCTGGGACTTCTAGGAGGGGTTTCTAATGAAGAAGACTGATTCTGGAAATCCGTGAAGTTCGCTGGCTTCTCCCGGGAGCTGCAGCCAGAGGGCTTAATGAGCAGGGAGCCTGGCTCATTTCTATTCTCCCTCTGCTGGGAGAGGCATGCACTGTCTCTTGTGTCAAAATACATGTTACTCCTGTCTAGGAGGAGAGGACAGGGCAGGGAATTGCTCCCCCTTTTTGGCACAAACTGAAGATCTCCTAAGAAGGATGGAGTCTGGGGCTGACCTAGGCCACCTTTCCTGGATGAAACTGAAGCCTGTGGTGATTCCCTGGTGCACTTTTCCTAGACTGCTCTAAAAAGCCAGAGAGAGCTGTGTCCTGGGGCTCGGAATGGCAGCCCAGCTTTACCACTGAGCCACGGGTTCTGCTGGGCTCCTCAGCATGCGATTCCCAGCTTGGCTCTAGGCCCCCGCAGAGTGTGAGCTTGGCGGGTGGCTGCAGCTGTGCTCGCTCGCCTGATGCTGTCCCGAAGATGTTTTTATAAGGTATGGGCTCAGAGCCCTGAGCGCTGGATCACTGTAACACTTTAGCTCCAAGCTGTGACTGCTCACAGCCCTGTCCTCTGCAGTCTCTGGCAGCCTCTGTCAGTGTCACTCGCAGCCCTCCCTTCAGTGAAATGTAATCCGAAGCAAAAAAAGTTGCACTTCTGCTTCTCTGGAGGGGTGGATAAATTCCCTTTTTTTTTTTTCTACACACTCTGTTCAGACTCCCTAGTTTGCTGGTCCACTCACTGTCATATCAGCTGCGCGCCAGGGTTAGGTAAACAAAGTCCTCAGAGGTGGTAAATTTAAAGCACTGTGACTTCTCTGCTGTGGGGAGTGCAGGGTGCTGGAATCCTCAACCACTCCCCTCACCAGCCAGCCATGTGGCAGCGTCAGGGGACAAAGGCCGCTGTAGTGCTATATTTAAAGCACAGCGGCTTTTCTGTGGGGATGAGATCATGGGCTGCTAGAGTCCTCCCTCACTCCCGGGGAGCGGCTCAAAAATCTGGAAATGAACTATGGATTTTCAGCCCAGATTCAGAGCTGCTTGGTGCAGGCATCTGTCTTCAAGTCGCCATCTTGCCGGAATCCTCAAGAAGCTGGATCTTAAGTCTCACTAAGCAACTGTGTGGACCTGGAGTAGGAGGAGAATGATCCAGAGAAATCCCAGGCGCTGCAAGGGCATCTCATGTTGGTGGTCCAGCTGGGATCACGGCTGAGTTCCACCTCCCAGCTCTACCCCAGTGCACCAAGCTCTCCAAATTTTCTTTATTTGAACACTGATTATCTTAAAGTTTTCCATATTTTTCATGAATTTCCCTTATGGAACTTAACATATTTGAAACATATCATTGATGCTTTGAATCATGTTAGTCTGTTCCTTGAAATGGGACACCTGAAAAATAACCATATCAGTTGGCTTGTGGTCTGGAAATATACTAATTTAAAAAATCTTATGATTTAATATTTTTATAAGTATTTTATCCCATTGGGGTTGTTAGAAGAAATCTTTAGTAAACTATTTCATTGTGACCTTTGCATAATAAAATACTTATAAATTTTCCAGCTATATTCATTTGTTCTTTATTAATTTAATGTATTCTTGAACAAATTATTAGGTAGCATGCACATTATAGCTGTTGAACATTTTTTTTCCGAGAAGGACAGTGAGAGAGAGAATCAATTTTTGACTTTTACACATGGCTTTTGTTGCTCCAACACTTGTGTACGTGGGTGCTGAGGTTTGAACCTTGTATTTCACATGCCGGGCAAGTGCATTAACCACCAAGCCACTGCTCCTGCCCCAGCTGTTCAACATTTTGATAAAAATAAAATTTATTATATGAAGGACAGCAAGACAAATCAACCAAAACTTAGTCAACAGTGGTATTTTTTAATTTTAAAACATGTTTTGTGTGTCCAAATGTAGCACTTGAGTAGATTTTCTACTAAACGTGCTTTTATATAATTAGGCATATTGTTTTTGAGTCTGGTATGAAACATTCCTGCGTGAAATGGCGGTTCCTATCTTTACCCATGCCATTGATGAAAACGTTGAATAAGTGAAGTCTAAGGAGAACTAGTCTCCAGAGTATGCTTGTAGAAACATCTCACCGATGAGAAAAGGGAGTAAGAATGGAGGATTCAGGACGCATCCCCAGTGAGGTAGCTGATATCACCATGAGCTGGACAGCCTTCCTCTGTACATAGTGCTCTGTCTAATCCTGCCTGATAGCTGGGGTGGGGTCAGGGTGTGGGCTCTGAGCTAGGCTGCACAGGCACTCAGACTTCTCCTGCACTTCAAAGCCTGGTCAAATTACTTAACCTTTCTTTGCCTCACCTTAATACTAGTAGTAACCTCTTACCTATGAAAACAAGGAGAGAATTTTGATTTTTTTTTTTTTATGATTTACTGGATATTCCCAGTCCTCTGTGGAATTGTACATTTTTCTTTCTACACCAAAATTCGGACTATTATAACTGGGTCATATATGTGATCAAACGGAATAAAAAACCATTTGAAGTAATATTCTATCACTAAGCTGCCTTTTGGGAACTGTATAATTGGTCTGCTTTGCTAGACAGTCAAATGCATGCGAATGTGTTTAGTGCTTAGGATTTTGTTCCAGGTGGTACCCAGGGTTCACTCTGCTAATTTTTATTTTTGCCATTGTAGGGAGAGACTTTATGTCCTTTCAGGCATTCATTGTATCATATTAGTGACAAGAAAAAAAAATTTAACCA
The DNA here is from genome assembly GCA_004027875.1 of Aplodontia rufa. Taxonomy (NCBI): domain Eukaryota; kingdom Metazoa; phylum Chordata; class Mammalia; order Rodentia; family Aplodontiidae; genus Aplodontia; species Aplodontia rufa. The sequence goes on along the minus strand of PVKS010029761.1, from coordinate 7,345 downwards.
AGAAGTCAAAGATAATTGCTAGACCACTACTTAATTTGTAATTAGTCAGAGGCCTCTTCTCTTTTGTGATGAGTATGGAAAGGTTTTGAAAAATTCCCCTTTCTTTCAGAATATTTCAAGGGGTCAAATGTATTTTTCTCTTAAGTATAAGTTAAAATATATTTTGCATTCTCTCTGATCTTAGTGTTTTGATGTTGTGTGCAATGAACTGAAACATTGCATTATAAAAAGGGATCTTCGTACAGTTGACAGCTTGTAGGTCCCTTAGGAATTTGTTCATTTAGCATCATGTCTTGGCTCCCTGTTACTATCAAAATTCACAGAATTGCAGATGTCTTAGAAATCATATCTAGTAAATAATCAAATTCAAAATTACTTCCATAAAAGATTAAAAACAGGTTCCAACATAATGTAAGTAAAAGAAATATCCTAGGATCCTGGCATTTAGCTAATCCTCCATGAAGTTGTATTATCTGGATCCATTCATTTAAGGTTATATAGCCATAATTTTAATCAGATATATCAAAACCTACTGGATTTTGACTCATCTTGTGTGACTTTTCCTCAAGGGAGCTAGGAAAAGCATAGTTCTTGGGGAAGAGAAGCCATGAGTTAAATATTACAGATTGGGGTCATGTAGGATGGGGTCAATTCCCTGAGTGGTTATGAAATGATTAGGGCCTTCTTGGTGAATGTCACCCCTATACATGAAAGGTACAGAAGTGAAGACTAAAGAAGTTGCATTTGTCATGAATCTCAAATAATAGTGTTAAGACTAATACTAAAATCTTACCTAGCAAGATAGTACAGAGTTAAATACAGGGGAAAGTGGAACAAGGAGCAAGAGGGAGCAGCCAATGAAAATTGTCTGAGCTGTCCACTCTCACTTTCCTTGGTTGCTGACTGTGCAATGTGTGGGCGAAAAGACTTGGTGTAAAGATACAACTACTTTCCCAGAATAGAAATATTGCGTATGTGTTCCCACATGCTTAATCCTGGCTCCTGCTCTTGCCAAATGTGGAGCAGAGTTTAATGCTTTGTGCTTCTGCTACCGGAACCCTTCTTTCACCTGTTCTTGGACTCCTTTAGATCCATTGATCTTTCCTATGCACATGTCCTTTTGATTTCCTTGATCTATTTTCTTCATTTAGTTTTTGGGTGTAAGTTTGATTCTTGGATACATGTTTCTCTTTTCTCCAGCTCCGTGTTGGACCTGATTGTTCCTCTCAGAAGGTTGCAATTTATCTTCAGCCACCGTGGGCTGATGTGCTCATATATGATCCATGCATGCCACTTCGTTCATTTAGTAGCCTTACAATCTACAGAATTTGGTTTTTATTCTACCACCCATCTAGGAAATAAGCAGTTAGCATGTCATAATTCTCTCCTTTCAATCCGGATATTATCTTTTGTAAGAAAATGACCCAATCAAATTTCTTTATAAACATTGTAACGACAGGCATCCTACCAAAGAAACTAATATTTGTTGATAAGACTTCTTATTTTGGTAATGCCCTCAGCATTATATGTCTAATTGTCCAGAATTGTCAATAATGAGCACATACTCTGTATGCACTAATGGGGCATGATTATCTGAATACAGAAAGACCTATTTCATATCAATTATGGTTCCTCCTGTGTCCATGATGTGACTTTCTATATATGACACCAGACATATATAGTCTGGTGACTTCCTGTTTACTCTGTGTCAGGGAGCATCCTGACATGGTAAGAAAAGGCTTAGAGAGTCTTGGACTTCTCTGCATTTTTGTTTACTAATTGCTATCTTAAAATTATTAATAAAACTTGTAGAGGATAAGTTCCCTGGTTCCTATGAGACTGAATACAGAGTCTAATCCTTTTTGCATTACTGCACTCACCAATATCCTTTGGCTATTATTCATTAATGTTCACAGAGATAAAGCTAAAAGGCTATTAACATCTAAAGGAGTGAGATATTTTCATTATAAAATATTGTCATAAGAAAAGAAATCATTGTCTATATGAAAGAATTTATTTGATCATGGAAAGGCAGACCTTGGTTCTTAATTATTTTTAATAAGAAATTTAGTCTTAAAGCTAATTTTTAATATATAACTCCTATAATCTCTCTCATCAATATTCCACTAGAAATACTACCTTTTATGTTAATCTGGCTCTTAAAAAGATAAATTTTCTAGTTCCACAAATGCAGAAAGTTGCAAGACAATATTATAGAATTGCTTTGTCAGTAAAAGTAATTATTATGTTGTATAATTGTATAATGCAACTTACAGCAACCATTAAATATTTTTTAATCTAAAGGAAAATAAGTTGGTTGCTGAATACCTCCTGAAAATTACAGTTGTGCTGATGTTTTATAAGTGTCAACTAAATATTATAAACCTAACAGTTTTGTGAGGAAGCAATGATCACTTGAAGAAATGAAGGAACAGATTGAGAGAAATTCATTGATATTTATTAGATTATGTTGAGCAATTGAGAGAGTAAATTCAAAATCCAGACTAATTCATGGTCTGTGGTTTTTATTTTTTTTGGTATAGATTGCTACCTAAAATAATACAAGAATCTTGGCATTAATTTGGATAAGTCTTGAATTGTATTTTATATGATTGTCATTATATATACTTCAAATTTATTTTTATTTTGTTTTTAATAAACTAAAATGGAGTTGGCTCAAAATTATGAATTATAAGCATAAGAAGGTTGATAGTTTTATGATTAGACGCAAAATAATTTAAATCAACACTAGAAGTCCATGAGAATATTTTTTCCTCCTTTGGAAAATTTTCATACATTAAAAATTTGGAGAAACAGATTGACATTTCTTTTCTTTTGGAATTATTGTAGCAAAGGCTAAAAGGTTGCAATTTGGGAGGGAAGAAATGCTCAAGCATTTTGTTTCTTATGGTGATTATTTCTCACTGCAAAACAATTTTACTGTGAAGCAAACTTTGAAAAAATTGCATGTATATTTGTTGATATTATTATCTTAGAGCCTGATTAACTCTGGGCATTTAATTGAAAAGTGAAAGTTTAGATATTGGAAAAATGAGCAATCACCTAAGGTTGTTGCTAGACCAAATTTATCTTCATTTTAAATTTCATACAAAATATAAAAAAGAAAAATCTTCAGGTGAGAAATTAAGGCACAAAATTTTCACTTTCTCAGCGTGAGTATAGATGGCATAGGGTGAAGACTACTACATGTATGGGAGAAGAAAGAAGAGTGAAAATGACAGAAAATGTCTTAAAATTTGACTTGGAGATGGGAATGATGTTTGGAAATTATTAATTCAATGTCTTGGATTATTAAGAGTTTGCAGTAATTACCCAACTACTTGAATACAACATTTCTTCCAAGTCTGATCCTGTGTCACTTGAATGCTTTTTCTAATAGCATGAACTAACTACCACCAATTCAAATTTGTCATCATTTTAGTCTTAATTGTATTAATAATTGACTTAGAGTTTAAAATGCAGGAATTTTAAAATATTATGTAATATATATCAGAAGCAAGTACTAAGATTGCTTTTTTCAAATGGAGAAGAGGAAGAGATAGGCTATGTAATTTCAGCCTGCAACAGGGACAAATACAAACTTTGGCAAAATGTGAATCTAGCATACATCTTCTTAGTCACTGTATTGGATAGCTCCTTGATGACCTGGTGAATGATTTTTTGTCAGTCCATACTTTGGGTCTTTTTAAAAGTCTCATTAGAAAGCATATTTATGGATGGTGTAATTTAAGACATGAAGTCCATAATGGTTGCTTTTAAGAATTGATTGGCTGATGACTGTGTTGTAGCCAACTCTTACTCAGCAACTAATGATCACCTGTGATGCTAGGTACTGAGCACATTGCATGCAATACCATTCTTAGGGCTATAAATGAATATTTGACCTATTGTATGATTCAAGGTGATGAGATATCTCTAGTACATTCTAATTTAAACTTACTTTTGCAATTAAAGTTTTTATGAATTGGCTTTTTAAAACATTAGTACTTTTTAGATGAAAAATATTAATATCCATGGTTTTAGGAGTAAAAACAAAGACCATTTCATTTATAGTTGAGCAGAATAACTGGGAATATGCACACACTGAGACACTTTGACTGTTAATATAATCATAAATCATTTGGAAGAACGAGATTTTGACCATGATTAGAGGTGTCAGCACTTAAGTGTTGACTAAACATATATCCTTATCATGATAAAATTGAGCTATGTACAAAATGTAATTTATGTATGGAAAGCTAATCTTATTTTCCTTCCATGAGTACTAGAGTTTGATTTATATCATATTTTTAATGATAATATCACATCTTTAATATGTAAGGTTTTCCCCAACCTGAAGTTAACTATTTTCCTGTGGTTTATATTTCAAAGCATTTTGTAGTTATTTATGACAGATGCACAAATGTACACATACATTCCTTACCTGCTCATTTTTGTGCTAGTCATCAGAGTAAGCTTTAACTGTTGGATTTCTAATGCATGGTAAGTAGTCAGATGCAACTCTTTGAATTAATGACAAGGGATTGACTCGCCCCTATTTCTGCTGCCATTATGATGGTATAGCAAGGAGAGAGAAATTGATATACGAGCCTGTGTATTATGATCATATTCACACAAAAAAATGTAATGCCAATGAAAATCCGAATGGCACTTAACTTGTCCTCACATTTAATGTATTTCCAGAAGCGAGCACATTTTATTCTTCCGTCAAAGTGTAGAAACACAGCTATGTTTTCACCACACCAATAAGTGGTGAACGTTTACTTCTGTGAGTAAATTCAGTAATTCCATCTCTAGCCAGTTATTGCTATATCAGCTGCCTGGTTGTTAAAATTATTTGGCTGATGCTGAAACATTCTGTTAAATAAGTTAATATGTGTAAAGCAACCAGTTCCTGGCATACAGTTAGCAACATAGAATGTGATTATTTTTTCTTAAAACTTCATTCTTTTTGCGGATTTTAAGATGATGCAAAGTAACTAACTTTCTCTATTTAAAATATGCATGCATTAACATAACAGTAATTAAAATATATCTGTCAAAGAAATAACCATTAACTAATTTCAGAATTAAATGGTGGTTTAAATCATTTTGCAAACTACAGCATCTTACAAAAATGTTATTACAAATTTTACTTCTTGTACTGGAACCACATCACTTATGCAGTGTTACCTTATATAATTTTCATGGAGCAAAATTGTGTACTAGAACTGTAGCTACCTCTATTATACTTGTGGAGGTGTTGATCTTGTAAGCCTATAAAGTAATTGAAAATAGTTGAAACTGTTTAAAAATGAGCACCTTCAATATTTTATGTAACATTTCCCCCTTTCTAGCAATAACCTCCTTTTCATAAACTAGTATGTGATGAGATGCTTGTGTGCATGGCTGTACCCTGATGTTGCAAGGATACAAACCATAATGAAGATATAAGAATTTGTAGAGAAGCACATGGGAGGTTGGAAGCTGATGAATCCTGTGCTGTGGTCGCCAATGTGAACTAAGTCCCAAGCAACCGACCCCCCCAATTGTATGTGTAATGGAAAATTGCTGCTAAAACTTGATGTCAAGAAAAAAAATCTACCTTTTGAAGTAAATTTTTGTTGAAAATGGTCTGATTTTCAGATTAAAACTTTGACCCTCAAAATAGTTTCAAAACTCCAGTCCTAATACATTTTGATCATTATCTGCCAAAGTTTATTTAGCAATTAATATGTAAGAAACATAAATCTAACAAGGCATTTGGGTCTTTATTCTTTATATAATTCTTTAGTGAGGTCATGTTCTGGTTCTCTTGGTATTGCTCATTTAGGCTAGGGTTTAAAATGAATAGACTTGCTTGTCATTTGAGGTCACTTTGAGGCTGCCATAGCTGGGTTTCATTAATATAAATTTATCTTTAATTTTTTTGTTTTGCTCTATCATGATGGATGGAACTATAAGATGATTAATCAAGGCACAGTATAGAATTTGTTCATGGGCAGACTTCTATAGGTCCAGAAGTAGACGGTCAAGTCTCCTAGCACTGAACTATACCCCAGTGCCTAGATGGATTCTATGATATGAAAAAGTCAATAAATGAGGACAAGGGTGAAGATACGAACATACCAAATGCAATCGGCTTTTCATCTAAGTCCATAAGGATCCACCACTTGATTAGGATTTGTTGACTTTAGAGAAACATTCCCTGAATGGAAACTGATTACAAACTGCCATTTAATATGTTGCCAATAAATTAAGAGACCTCTGCAAGGTCCCCAGGTAACAGGCAACCTAGAAAGCAATCAATAAGATACAAACTAAATTTTAAACTCTGAAAATTGACATTGGCTCTGTAAGTGGATTAAAATGAAGCAGGAAATGAGTCCTTGAATAGGAGAAAATAGAGAATAGTGCAGATGTTAGCACAACTGCTGAAAGTTGGGCCTGAAATTCAGAGGATTCTAGAGTGTGCAACTTTCTCGCTGTGTGTCATTGGTTGTGTTAGTAAACCTCTTGGCCTCAAGTGCAAAACTGATATAAAATTGACTTCACTCGGTTGGTATTAGAAATAACTGTAGAGTATTTAGTTATGTCTTGATTACAGTTTTTGCTTGAATTGAAGTTGCGAGTGTTACTGTCATTGTTATTATAGGAGAGTTGGGCATTCTATATTTGTTCGCTGAGATTTTTAAATCCAATCTCTGACAGTGGATAAGGCTACAATAACTTCAGATGAATTTTACAACTATTTTGTCATTGGAATTTGACTATTCTTTATCTGCTTCCCTTAAAGTTTATAATTTAATAACTTGCCATACATACCCTCTTGGATCTCCCTGAGTGTTTAATAATACTCCAGTCCTTCCCATTACTACCAGGGTAAAAGCAACTGCTTAACACAATGAGAAAACCATCAGTGATATGTCTCAGTGGGCCTGCTCCTTCATCCATGTGTTCATTCACATCCTGTTTGGAACTTTATTTCCTCCTCCACCCTTTCTCTTTACCCCTAAGGATTGCCACACAGCTATATGCTTTGTATATCCTGTCAGGGCACGTCTCAAACTCCTGAAAATATTATTTAAAACTATTTTTCAGTAAGAACATTCCATAATTTTATTTTCAAATGGTTTAGCATATTACAGACTTACCACAGATTTCAAAATTGATAGGGAAATAATTACATAATCATTTTTGTCCATGTCTAAATTATATGTAATTGACAGGATACATCTTCATACAATCCAGACTGAGATGGGAATGTAATTCAGTGGTCAAGACCTTGGGTTTGATCCTCAGCACTGCCCTCCACCTCCAAAAAATTAGGTACAAATGTTTGTAG